>JAZGLO010005125.1:0-29137 GCA_036873155.1 Biomphalaria sudanica
TTTTGGTAATCGTTAACTGGAAATAATCTTTTTTTTTTTTAATTAATTGTCTAGAAATGGGTTTGTTAAAAATGGCTTCTATAATAATCTTCTTGTGTCTCTTTTAATACAAAATGGCTTCACTTATCTTATCTTATCTTATATACTACAGACGTTACTTCAAAAAAAGATGATTACGTCCTACATGCATATTAACAAATGACTTAAATTCTGCCAAATAACTGGTTTTCCTGGCTAGCTCAGGCAACCCATTCCATGCTCTAAAAGCACTAGGGAAGAAGGAGTATTTGTACAAATTTGTCCTAGCATATGGGACGATGAATGTGCCTTTATCATGTGTCTTTCTGAGTATTTTATTAAATTTTGTTTTTTTATTTGAAGATTATGGTTCAGTGTTTTATGTATAAACGCTACTTTACTTTTAAGTCTTCTATCCTGAAGGCTTTCTAAATTAGTGATTTTACTAAAGGTGTTACTCTAGTCAAATGTGAATATTCGTTTGTTATGAATCTCACTGCTCTAGTTTGTGTCAGTTTCAGTTTCTTAATGTTTTCTTGAGTTGAGGGGTCCCAAACGAAGGATGCATATTCTATTATTGGCCTAACTTTGATAATGATGTCGTCTGCATCAAAAACTTAGATTAACTCACTCTGTCTGTCTCTGGTTATGTCTCCCACACCCATTGTAAGTTCAAGTTGAAGTTTAGCACAATTATTCATTGGCGAAGACAATATATGAATCAATAGAAGCAAAAAATGCCAATTAGTCAATTTTTTTTTTTGAGACTGAAATTCAGTATTCACAAATATGTCTAAATAACTAGGGTTTTGTCCTCTTGTAAAAAATTGTACACGCCATTTCTCCCACACCTATTCTCTGATTAAGTTAAAATTTTAAACGATTATGTTCTGTACCTTTCAAAACATGAATCGATTAGGGCAGTAGTTCTCAACCTTTTAAGTTCGGCGACCCCTTTGAACAATCCCCACCTCTGCCGCGACCCCACCCACCCACACACATACATACAGCAATAGAAGAGTAGACAATAGCAATCCATATTTTCGATGGTCTTAGGCGACCCCTGGCAATGGTCAATCGACCCCCAAGGGGGTCGCGATCCACAGTTTGAGAACCCCCTGGATTAGGGCGCAAACCAATTAGTCAATTAATTATTGGTAATCAATTCTTTTACACATTCCAGACAGAATTATTTTTAATTATCTTGTTCGAAATCGAAAAAGTGAAAAAATTCAATATTATTGAGAAAAAGAGAGGTAACTGTGGATTTATTCCCAATAGATATGCATTGTTTTGTTGTTGTTTTTTTTAAAGTATTTTTAAATATTTTGCTCGTTTTTGTATTGGCAGACGGAGAATTTGAAATATAAAAAAAAATTCTAAATAACTGTCTACAAAGTTTTTTGAAATAAAAACTGGCCAAGTCATTGGTTTTCCTGGCTGACTTAAGTAAACCCATTCCATGCTCTAGAAGTATTAATGGAGATGTAGCATTTGTACTGATTTGTTCTTATATATGGAGCAAGGAATGTGCCTTTATCTTGGTGTCTTTCTGTGTATTTTTATTAGGTTTTGTTTTTGTATTTGAAGATTATGGTTTAATTTTTTATATAGAATTGCTACTTTAAATTCTTCTATCCTGAAGAATCTCTACAATTTAGCGGTTTTACTAAAGGTGTTACTCTAGTCAAATGTGAGTATTCGTTTTTTATGAATCTCACTGATATTTTTTTTTTTATGTCTGTTCCAGTTTCTTAATGTTTGTTTGTTTGTTTTACATGTTTCGGATGTTCCTTCAGAGTTGAAGATAGTTTACTTCCTAGTCCAAACCTCCCGCAGGACGACGGGGGATGGAAGCGGGCAGGGTTTGAACTTTGAACCCGGAGCCATCGATAAATCCAAACGTCAGTCCAGCGCGCAAACCACACGACCAGGCAGACATCTATGTTTTCTTGAGTCGAGGGGTCACAATAAGAGGATGCATATTCTATTCGCATATCACTTGAATACAGCTACCATCTCTTGAAGAGCTTTTACATGAAAGATGCCTTTCAAAAACACTATCGATTCTTAAGGACAACCTGCACCCATTAAACCACTGTTACATAAGATCTGAACGAAGTGGTCGTATCCTTTCTATTAGGACTAAAACAGAAAGATTCAAAAACTCCTTTATCCCACTGTCGGTCAGACACACCCAGAGACACACATCCACACGAGCATCCGCTGGGAGTGAACGGAGCACCAATCTGGTCCAACATTAAGATTACATGAGCTCAATAGAACCTCATTACATCTGTATGCACACATCAAAACAATGTCTCAAAGACCAGTGTGTATCGATTAGTTTTGCCTTTAGAAAAAAATAAAAAACTCTGAATCCATCAAGCATTAACAACGGCAGAAATGTAAAAAAAACTGAAGAAATTATTTTAAAAAATGTTTGGATTTGAAGATTAGATTTTAAAATATAGTGGAAAAGAAAAAAAATAATTTTTTTTTAAAATCTGAATTATTTTGTTTCCCTCTTACAAGCCTATCTTTATTTGTTTGTTTGTTACCATGGAGACTAATGGTGAGATTTTTCTTTGAAAATAATGGTAATTTCGAAGCCTGGAAGAGATGTTTATAATTTTCATGGAATGGTAAGGTTACGTCCCCTTCAAGTTTTCCCTTTTCTATTTTGTAGAGTTAAAACAAACTTGAAAAGAGGCAAGACACAAAGAGAGAGAGAGAGAGAGAGAGAGAGAGAGAGAGAGAGAGAGAGAGAGAGAGACAAGGAAACAGAAATAAAGAAAAAAAGAATAAATTGTCAGAGTGACAGAAAGAGAGAGAGAGAGAGGAAGAAATACACACGGAAGAATAAAGTGAATGAAAGACAGAGATAGAAACATTGATATATAGTACATGGTCTAAAAAAACAGACAGACAGACTGGCATAATAAAATGTATACAAGCAAAGACAAAAAAAGGGAGAGAACAAACTATATAATTTTTTTTTCGTTTATTGTAATTCTCATTCATAACCACAAAGACCAATATTTATGAAGCATATTTTTATTTTTAATGGGTCGATGTCATATTTTTTTTATGTTCAACTAGCATTTTGCTAGTTCAACTAACATTACGTGTTAGATATTTACAGCTTAAAGATTGAGTTACCCTCTTTGGTGACCAGGGGATTGCAGCAGTTGAACTTCATATAACCACGTTAACGATCGTGAGCGCTAACCACTCTACCAATTTTGCAGTAAAACAGATATTTAAGTATATGCCAAGTCTGGTATTTTGTCCAGTCATAATATACCCTTAAAAGATCAACTTTTTCACGATGTTTTTCTTTTGTTCCATCAGTAAACCAGGAGAGCCTTGTGCCAGGGGCGTAGCTAGGAATTTTCCAACATTTGGGGGCCTGGGGGGGGGCTCGACCTCTTATAGGGCCCCTGTATTTTACAAAATATTTAATGTAAAAACCACTCATTTGGGCCCCCCCTTCTAGTGGGGGCCCGGGGGACTTTTAAATTCTCCCCCTCCTTCCCCCACCCTAGCTACGCCACTGCCCTGTGCATTACTCTATTGGTGTCCATATTCTCCATATACCAAACGTCGTTATATAGTAGTGCAGTTCGTTTCTTGTATTGGTCTAGTCACATGAACGCCCCGACATAACTGTTAAGATAAGATACTTGAAATGAAATAGAAACCCTTTCATAATATAAACAAATAATCATCTTCTTTAATCAGTCATCGTGGCTCATGGAATAGTGTCCCCCTATGAATGGGCATAACTCTTCCTACTATATACAATATACCAAACAAGGGGAGGGGGATAATCTACAGTATTATGTGAGTCAATTAAAGGGGGCGTAACATTCCATCAACAATTACAACGAGAACGAGGAAGAAAAAGACATTGCATCGATTTTGCTAAGTTTGAACTTTCTATTACGGTAGTTAAAAAAAAATTATCATAAGTCCGTTAGCAGGAAACTGTTCGTTGAGCTCAAAGTTCATGATGGGCGTCTTCATCTTATACTCTACTTTTAGCTTAAAGTTCTGTGGGTGTGGTCACCTATAATTCAGAATTCAGTTCAAGCTTTCAGGTGGGTGTGGTTACCAATAGCTCATAATTCAGCGAAAACTTCATGGGGGCGTGGTCACCAATAAATCAAAAATCTAGTTCAAAGTTCATACAATTTGACATGAGAAAATGGCGTAATGTTTAATGTTTAAACAGATTTTGGACACTCATTCCCCCCCCCCCTCAAGTGGGCGCAATAAGGGCCTGTACAGTGTATGATTCTAGTAGGAATATATTTCTCTATTATAGATATGGTATGCATGATTCGATAAGAACTAGACTGTAAAAACTAAGTTAGTTTTGACATATATTAAAAAAGATTTAGGTTCATAGTCATTTAAATCAAATCTGTATTAAATAAGATAAGAATATGTCTTAGGACTGTATTAGGTATCATGAAGTTTAGATATGTTTTATATTGGAATAGAATGACTGTATTGAGTAATCATAACACAGTCTCTAAGTGACTAAGTTGACTGTATTTAGCAATCATAACACAGTCTCTAAGTGACTAAGTTGACTGTATTTAGTAATCATAACACAGTCTCTTAGTGACTAAGTTAACTTTATTTAGTAATCATAACACAGTCTTTCAGTGACTAGGTTGACTGTATTTAGTAATCATAACACAGTCTCTAAGTGACTAGGTTGACTGTATTTAGTAATCATAACACAGTCTCTAAGTGACTAGGTTGACTGTATTTAGTAATCATAACACAGTCTGTTAGTGACTAGGTTGACTGTATTTAGTAATCATAACACAGTCTCTAAGTGACTAGGTTGACTGTATTTAGTAATCATAACACAGTCTCTAAGTGACTAGGTTGACTGTATTTAGTAATCATAACACAGTCTCTAAGTGACTAGGTTGACTGTATTTAGTAATCATAACACAGTCTGTTAGTGACTAGGTTGACTGTATTTAGTAATCATAACACAGTCTCTAAGTGACTAGGTTGACTGTATTAAGTAATCATAACACAGACTGTTAGTGACTAGGTTGACTGTATTTAGTAATCATAACACAGTCTCTAAGTTTCAGTAAGTGACTAAGTACAACTTCGCAACTGGCTGAATGGTCGTGCGGGCTGCGTGCTGGACTGTCGTTCGTTCATGTCGATGGTCCGGGGTTCAAACCCTGCCCACTTCCCTGTCGTCCTACGGGAGGCTTGGACTAGGAAGTAAATTATCTTTAATACGAAAGGAACATCCGAAACATGGAAAACATTTTTAAAAAGAAAATTTCTGAAACTTTTCGTTTGGTAAACCATAAAAACTTTCTTTTTTCTGGCTTATATCAAGTCATTCCGTCTGTCTGTCTGTCTGAAAAACTCGTATGAACGTCATTTTCCCCACTTCCCATTCTCGGATCAAGTTGAATCTTTGCACAATTATTCATTGTCGATGACAACATTTGAATAGATAGATAAAAAATAACCAATTAGATAATCAATTATTCGTACTTCTGTTTTATATGGAAAATGTACAGTTTTGTGCTAAATCGGAAGCCTGCGATGCGTGACAGCAATAATCACGCACAGTCGCACCCCGACAAATTAGAAGAAAACTTGGTCTCTCACTAACAGTTTTAAACTAACAGACCAATAAAACCTTTTATTTTTATGCGAACTTGAATATATATCTTATAAAATACAGACGTTACTTCAAAAAAGAAGATGTCTCTAGGTCCATCTAATCATGCATGTTAATCAATCCTGCTAAGTCGTTGTTTTTCTAGCTGAATCTGGCAACCCATTCAATGTTATAATAGCACTAGTGAAGAAGGAGCATTTGTACTAATTTGTCCTAACATATGGAACAAGGAATGTGCCTTTATCTTTATGTCTTACTGAGTATTTTATTAGATTTTGTTTTTGAAGATTATGGTTCAGTGTTTTATGACTAGACCATAACTGCGCAGTGGTTTCCAAATCAGGGAGCTCTCCATATAGTTTTCTTTCTATGGGGGAGTTTTGGGGACAGTGTCTTGTTCGGGCCACTTGGCAAAGTTTGCAGTTTTGAAGGATATGGTCAGCATTCTCTGGCGACACTCCACATGGGCAGATTTGACTGTTACCAATTTTGAGCTTACGGATAACTTGTGTTGTCTCATTCTGGAGTGTTGGTTATGTGTTACCTAATCAAATGTGAGAATTTGTTAAATATGAAGCTACAGTGATTAACACGTCGCCCCTTTACCATTGAGGCTGTGTTCGAATTAAGACTAATCAACTTTGTTTTTCTTCCTTTCTTGTTAATTAACTCTTTCTCTGCGTAATTATTTACCACATTCTGGTTGAATCAACGCTGGTATCGTCAGTTAGGAGAGAAAGAGTTAAGAAGGCAGCACAGAAATCTTTACCCAGACCCCCACCCCTCCCTCTCTGGTCCACGAAAAGTGGTTGGATGATAGCACACTGGGCATGTGATAAGCCAGTTAAATGAAAAATGTACTAAATCGGGTTAATCTGCGGTGGGCGACCAGTGGCTATCGCACATAATCGCACCGCGTTAACTCTTTCTCTCCGTAATTATTTACCACATTCGGGTGGAATCAACGCTGGTATCGTCAGTTCGGAGAGAAAGAGTTAAAAAAAGATTAATTTTGCCAGTGTATCCTTTTTCGGACCATTAACCTATACAGTGTTACCTGCATTTGGTTCAATTTTGAGTTTTTAAAAATGATTATAATATGATTCAAAATAATAGATACAATTTCACTCAATACACGCGAGGTTTAAAAAAAAAGTGTTTTAAAAACATTTAACTTGTTTAAATAGAATATTGATAGTCTAGATCCACTTCACTACACCATAGCACTATATCGTCTGGATAGACTTTGGATATTACCTATCCAACTATTGAGGACAAAATGGCCAAAACGTGAAAAAAAAATGACCAAAGCTTGGTCAAGATGATCAAAGCGTGGACAAGATGACCTAAGTGTGGACAAAATGACCGAAGCGTGGACAAAATTACCAAAGCATTGACCAGATGACCAAAGAGTGGATATAATAACCAAAGAGTGGATACAATGACAAAGTGTTGATAAAATGACCAAAGCGTGAGAAGATGACCGAAGCGTGGACAAAATGACCGAAGCGTGGACAAAATGACCGAAGCGTGGAGAAAGTGACCAAAGCCTGGGCAAGATGACCAAAGCGTGGGCAAGATGACCTAAGTTGACCTAACAAGCAAGCTTAAAATTAAATTTCTTCCAAAAACTGAGTAACTAGGCGAAACTTTTGTGTCATTCTGACCCCCATTATGACATTTGATAACAAAAAAAATCGCTCTCTAGATTGCTAGCATAGTGTAGTTACAGCATATGGTCTGAAACGCCTATACCAATAGCTTCTACATTTGAGTTCTTATTTTCTGTCGTCTAGTGTTGTATGGTACACCATGGGTTTTATGTTAGTGGTTTTTTGTGGGTTTTTTTTGTTTTTTTTTTTGGGGGGGGGGGGGGTTCATTTCTGCACTGAGACCCATGACAATGCGTTATCTGCCATTCTGACTGGCACAATGGAAATCGAGAAATCCTCCGAAATTTAAAGAGAAAATAAAAGGAGGGGGGGGGGGAATTTCACATCTATATGTCTAGGGCATCGGCCTTTCAGCTGACCTGGTCAATACTGCCAGGCGCCTGCCTTGCAGAACTTATCAAAAGGATAGAAAAAAAAAATCGTTGTTACATTAGTAATGGACTTCCGGTAACCCCGAAATTCGATTGAAGGTCTGCTTGAGTGTGGACGAATTCGAATATATTTTTTTTTGTTATGGGCGTTTCCTACGTTCTCTGAATTATTGGATTTGATAAAAGCGTGTGGGTATCGATTTCGCCCAAGACATTCTGTCAACGATGAATGCTAGGTTCATGTTTTAAAATCTTAAAGAGATTCGCCACATGTGAACAGTTTAACTTAAAAAAGAAGCTAAAACCTAAGCCATGAGTTACAAAAGTTAAACTTAACTATATGTGCAACAGAAAACAGGCTAAGTAATAATATTTAGAAATCTTTTTAAAAAAAGATACAAAGCTAATGGGAAGGACAAATAATGTTTAATTACTGCCACATCTCTCAATACTGGGAAGCGTGGTCGAGAAGCTAAGTACGCTCTAGCTTGGCTTGGCCTGACTACCTATGAAGACTGCACTGAAAAACCTTCTCACTGATGCACCTCCCCCCTCCCCCAACGGGTCTACAAATAAGATTGGACGATAGCGCTCTAAGCATGAAAGTTACTGCAGCGTTCGGACCCCATGATAACCTGCTAACTATTGTAAAAGAAACGCAAGCTTGAAATATATGGCCATATTACAAGATCCACGGGGCTCGCAAAGACCTTCTTCCAGGGAACAGTACCAGGAAAAAGAAAAAGAGGCAGACAGAGAAAGCGATGGGAGGACAACATATAAGAATGGACGGGCCTACCATTGATATAGGTTTTTAACAAGGCAAAATGGAGGAATGGAGAAGGATGGTCGTCAAATCTTGCTTGTTGCCCCAACGGTCCAACAGACAAAGCTTTTATCAACTCACTCTGTCTGTCTTTCTGCTACAATGTTCTTACAAATAATTTTTCTTATACCAACGCTTGGATCAAGTTGGAATTTTGCTGAATTATTCATATTCAAAGACAATACACGAATAAATAAATAGATAAACCAATTAGTTAATCAATAAGCGGTAGTTAATTAATTTAGATTTAAATAGAAAAGGGAGCTTATTCCTGCATTATAGAGATAAATGGTAGTGCATTGGTGGTTCCTCCCCTTCGATAAGCATTTTAAAAAAAATACTTTGCTTGTTTTATATATATAATAATAATAGTAATAATAATTTTTATTCTCAGTATGAAAATTTGTCTTACAATTTGTGCATTACACCAAACAAAAAACATTATAACTATAAGAAACTAAAATGTACATTCACACCAGACTCACTTATAATATACATGTGATAAATTTTGCGTCAGATTGTTGTTATTTAATGATTTGATTGCCAGGGGATCAAAAGAGTGTTTGTGTCTGTTTGTCTTTGCTATCGGTGTCTTGTATCTCTTTTGTGATGGTAGAATCAAAAAATCCTGACACAAAGGGTGATTCTTTATTTCTAGGATCTTGTTAGCTTTTTTATAGATGTTTGTCTCAAACAGCTGCCCAAATGGGGTTTGTTTTTCGCTGGCAACTCCAAAATGAAGTCAATAGGTTATAGAAAGTTGTATTAATTCAACCTTCACCTGATGAGGTCTCTGATTAGCATACAATAGAATAAGAACTCTCTAACACAAAAGCTAAAGAATGCCTTTGGGGAGGACAGTAGCATACAATGTAGACTTTTTATTCACAAATGGCGTCATCATAAATTGTGCAGCGTGGCGTTCAAGTACACAAAGCTTTCAAACCGATACTTTGATGGTGTGTTAACTCTTGTTTTGTTTTTTTAAAGCAGTCATTGATTTATGCAGGTTCTTTTTATTTTATGATGCAGAACTGTTTATTACTGGTTGTTTTAATGTTTGGTCGTTGGGCGTTTATACACAAACATCAACACCATAACAACATCATATTTGATGACCTTTAAAGATTATGAATGGTGGTGTTTTAGAATACGCACACATGCACACTCGCACACCAACAATAGGATAATGGTATTGATCAATGGACTTCATTTTAAAGTATAAACGCTAGACTACTATTGTTCGATTGTGGGTACTGGCAAAATAAGACTGACTGGTATCTCTGTATGTCAAGGAGACTGTTCAGTAGCTAAGTATTTTGTTCTTTTCTATTTGGCCTTCTTCAGTCGTCTTGTGCTCTAATATATATTTAATAAATTCTGTACACTTTATAAAATAACCTTCGAGGTAGACATTATATTCTTTTCTTTCAAAGTGTTCTCACACATATATTATTTCTCTCTCTCTCTCTCTCTCTCTGTCTTTGATATATTCACGCACACAATTTCATTGTCATTGTTTCTCTGCCTCTCCGTTTCTCTGCCTCTCCGTTTCTCTCCCTTTCCGTTTCTCTGCCTCTCCGTTTCTCTCCCTCTCCGTTTCTCTCCCTCTCCGTTTCTCTGCCTCTCCGTTTCTCTCCCTTTCCGTTTCTCTGCCTCTCCGTTTCTCTCCCTCTCCGTTTCTCTCCCTTTCCGTTTCTCTGCCTCTCCGTTTCTCTCCCTTTCCGTTTCTCTCCCTTTCCGTTTCTCTGCCTCTCCGTTTCTCTCCCTCTCCGTTTCTCTGCCTCTCCGTTTCTCTGCCTCTCCGTTTCTCTGCCTCTCCGTTTCTCTCCCTCTCCGTTTCTCTCCCTCTCCGTTTCTCTCGCTTTCCGTTTCTCTGCCTCTCCGTTTCTCTCCCTCTCCGTTTCTCTGCCTCTCCGTTTCTCTCCCTCTCCGTTTCTCTCCTCCTTTCCGTTTCTCTGCCTCTCCGTTTCTCTCCCTCTCCGTTTCTCTCCCTTTCCGTTTCTCTGCCTCTCCGTTCTCTCCTCTCGTTCTCCCTCTCCGTTTCTCTCCCTTTCCGTTTCTCTGCCTCTCCGTTTCTCTACCTCTCCGTTTCTCTCCCTTTCCGTTTCTCTGCCTCTCCGTTTCTCTGCCTCTCCGTTTCTCTGCCTCTCCGTTTCTCTGCCTCTCCGTTTCTCTCCCTCTTTGTTTCTCTGCCTCTCCGTTTCTCTGCCTCTCCGTTTCTCTCCCTGTCCGTTTCTCTGCCTCTCCGTTTCTCTCCCTCTCCGTTTCTCTCCCTCTCCGTTTCTCTCCCTTTCCGTTTCTCTGCCTCTCCGTTTCTCTGCCTCTCCGTTTCTCTCCCTCTCCGTTTCTCTCCCTCTCCGTTTCTCTGCCTCTCCGTTTCTCTGCCTCTCCGTTTCTCTGCCTCTCCGTTTCTCTCCCTTTCCGTTTCTCTGCCTCTCCGTTTCTCTGCCTCTCCGTTTCTCTCCCTTTCCGTTTCTCTGCCTCTCCGTTTCTTTCAAAGTGTTCTCACACATCTATTATTTATCTCTCTCTCTCTCACTCTATGTCTTTGTATATTCACGCACACATTTCATTGTCATTGTTTCTCTGCCTCTCCGTTTCTCTGCCTCTCCGTTTCTCTCCCTTTCCGTTTCTCTGCCTCTCCGTTTCTCTGCCTCTCCGTTTCTCTCCCTCTCCGTTTCTCTGCCTCTCCGTTTCTCTCCCTTTCCGTTTCTCTGCCTCTCCGTTTCTCTCCCTCTCCGTTTCTCTCCCTTTCCGTTTCTCTGCCTCTCCGTTTCTCTCCCTTTCCGTTTCTCTGCCTCTCCGTTTCTCTCCCTCTCCGTTTCTCTCCCTCTCCGTTTCTCTGCCTCTCCGTTTCTCTCCCTTTCCGTTTCTCTGCCTCTCCGTTTCTCTGCCTCTCCGTTTCTCTCCCTTTCCGTTTCTCTGCCTCTCCGTTTCTCTCCCTTTCCGTTTCTCTCCCTTTCCGTTTCTCTGCCTCTCCGTTTCTCTCCCTCTCCGTTTCTCTGCCTCTCCGTTTCTCTGCCTCTCCGTTTCTCTCCCTCTCCGTTTCTCTCCCTATCCGTTTCTCTGCCTCTCCGTTTCTCTCCCTCTCCGTTTCTCTCCCTTTCCGTTTCTCTGCCTCTCCGTTTCTCTGCCTCTCCGTTTCTCTCCCTTTCCGTTTCTCTGCCTCTCCGTTTCTCTGCCTCTCCGTTTCTCTGCCTCTCCGTTTCTCTGCCTCTCCGTTTCTCTCCCTCTTTGTTTCTCTGCCTCTCCGTTTCTTTGCCTCTCCGTTTCTCTCCCTGTCCGTTTCTCTGCCTCTCCGTTTCTCTCCCTCTCCGTTTCTCTCCCTCTCCGTTTCTCTCCCTTTCCGTTTCTCTGCCTCTCCGTTTCTCTGCCTCTCCGTTTCTCTCCCTCTCCGTTTCTCTCCCTCTCCGTTTCTCTGCCTCTCCGTTTCTCTGCCTCTCCGTTTCTCTGCCTCTCCGTTTCTCTCCCTTTCCGTTTCTCTGCCTCTCCGTTTCTCTGCCTCTCCGTTTCTCTCCCTTTCCGTTTCTCTGCCTCTCCGTTTCTCTCCCTTTCCGTTTTCTGCCTCTCCGTTTCTCTCCTTTCCGTTTCTCTGCCTCTCCGTTTCTCTGCCTTTCCGTTTCTCTGCCTCTCCGTTTCTTTCCCTTTCCGTTTCTCTGCTTCTCCGTTTCTCTGCCTCTGCGTTTCTCTCCCTCTCCGTTTCTCTCCCTCTCCGTTTCTCTCCCTTTCCGTTTCTCTGCCTCTCCGTTTCTCTGCCTCTCCGTTTCTCTGCCTCTCCGTTTCTCTCCCTTTCCGTTTCTCTGCCTTTCCGTTTCTCTGCCTCTCCGTTTCTTTCCCTTTCCGTTTCTCTGCTTCTCCGTTTCTCTGCCTCTGCGTTTCTCTCCCTCTCCGTTTCTCTCCTCTCCGTTTCTCTCCCTTTCCGTTTCTTTCCCTCTCCGTTTCTCTCCCTCTCCGTTTCTCTCCCTTTCCGTTTCTCTGCCTCTCCGTTTCTCTGCCTCTCCGTTTCTCTCCCCCTCCGTTTCTCTCCCTCTCGTTTCTTTCCCTTTCCGTTTCTCTGCCTCTCCGTTTCTCTGCCTCTCCGTTTCTCTGCCTCTCCGTTTCTCTGCCTCTCCGTTTCTCTTCCTCTCCGTTTCTCTCCCTCTCCGTTTCTCTCCCTTCCGTTTCTCTCCCTTTCCGTTTCTCTGCCTCTCCGTTTCTCTGCCTCTCCGTTTCTCTCCCTTTCTGTTTCTCTGCCTTTCCGTTTCTCTGCCTCTCCGTTTCTCTCCCTTTCCGTTTCTCTGCTTCTCCGTTTCTCTCCCTTTCCGTTTGTCTGCCTCTCCGTTTCTCTGCCTCTCCGTTTCTCTGCCTCTCCGTTTCTCTCCCTCTCCGTTTCTCTCCCGCTCCGTTTCTCTCCCTCTCCGTTTCTCTGCCTCTCCGTTTCTTTGCCTCTCCGTTTCTCTGCCTCTCCGTTTCTCTCCCTCTCCGTTTCTCTCCCTCTCCGTTTCTCTCCCTTTCCGTTTCTCTGCCTCTCCGTTTCTCTGCCTCTCCGTTTCTCTGCCTCTCCGTTTCT
Source organism: Biomphalaria sudanica (assembly GCA_036873155.1). NCBI lineage: Eukaryota > Metazoa > Mollusca > Gastropoda > Planorbidae > Biomphalaria > Biomphalaria sudanica. Next base: position 13,115 of record JAZGLO010005125.1, read on the forward strand.
CTGCCTCTCCGTTTCTCTCCCTGTCCGTTTCTCTGCCTCTCCGTTTCTCTCCCTCTCCGTTTCTCTCCCTCTCCGTTTCTCTCCCTCTCCGTTTCTCTCCATCTCCGTTTCTCTCCCTCTTCGTTTCTCTGCCTCTCCGTTTCTCTGCCTCTCCCTCTTCCTTTCCCTTACCTTCTTTCCCTCTATACATTCCTCTCTGTCTCTCTCCCATGCTCTTTATCTCTACCTTTCTATCTCTCTTTCTCTCTAGCTTCCTCTCTCTCTCTCTCTCTCTCTCTCTCTAAATTTAAGTTATCCTAACACATTGTCAAGAGTTGTTTGTAAATGAGAAGATGTTTATCATGACATTTATTATGTAAGATACTTGTAGGTATATCTTTCGTACGCAGTCCGGAGACTGAACAAACAACAGTTCCAGGAACTGTTTGCAAACGTGACATAATGGGATGTTTATTACATAAAATAACTCCAACTTTCATTATACATTAATATAACATATATAACTTCACTTGTAACATGGTCTTATCATTAAGTCCATTACTTGCTTTCACGAAACTTATTTTGTTAACTCATTAAAATGTAACTTATTAGTTACATGACTTCCAGCAGACCACGAACGGGACTTGTTACAACAATTGACTAGAAACTATATTGACTAACTGTAACACTATGGTTTGGTTGAGAATCACGAGAAATGTAAAATATATTGTTTCATGTGAAATAGGGGACTTCACAAGGTTTATCAAAGGGGTTACTGGTCACGTGATTGGACAGACCACATGATGATAAGGAACCGCATGATAAAAAAGAGTCTACGCCATGTTCTGAAAATAGACAGACGTGTTACGTCTGTGGTTTAGAATGTTTTATAATCACTTATTGTGTAGTCATATTGGAATTGTAAATGTTTCTGAAACATATTGGCGAACTTATTCGAATATGTTATTGGTGGCTGAGATTGCCTACTTGTAAAGCAACATCTCATTCAATAAATGTGACTCTGCAACATTTGAGTTAGTGCTAATGTATATGTCTTGTGGTTGAAGTGCGCAGCAAGCTTAATAAGAATACACTACAAAGTCATGAAGATATAAGTATTGAATAAATAATAAGAAGAACATTACATCAATACCAGAAGAGGTATTTATATCCCACTAATCCAGTAACACCAATGGCATTTGTGTGTTACACTAACTCTCAAGCTCTCCTAGGGCCCTACTTCCGGTCATACCAAACTCATGGTCACTATTTACATATTCCTGCTCTGTAGTCACAAAAAAGAGTAAGAAGGTTGGATAAGTTAACTATTTTCTCCGTGGCAGTTCTCTACAATTCAGTCCTATCTTATCTTATCTTATATAATATAGACGTTCATTCAAAAAAGAAGATGATTACGTCCAACACGTCATGCATTCAGTCATGCATATAAACCAATGACCTAAATTCTGCCAAGTCACTGGCTAGCTCAGGCAACCCATTTAATGCTCTAATAGCACTAGGGAAGAAGGAGTATTTACACAAATTTGTCCTCGCATATGGGACGAGGAATGTGCCTTTATCTTTGTGTCTTTCAGAGTATTTTATTAAATTTTGTTTTTGTATTTGAAGATTATGGTTCAGTGTTTATTGTATAATTGCTATTTTACTTTTGAGTCTTCTGTCCTGAAGGCTTTCTAAATGTAATGATTTTACTAAAGGTGTTACTCTAGTCAAATGTGAATATTCGTTTGTTATGGAGCGGCGGTCCTTGTCACATAAAGTGTCTGTCACGAAAAAGAAATATATATACATAGGAAATGACAGAGGAGCGAAAAAGTCCAAAGCTCGAGACCATAAAAAAACGGTGTAACCCCAATTTAGACCCTTGGAATTAGTATCCACTCAAAAACAATGATAGTCTCATAAGACTGAATCTCCTTTCCAAATTAATTCAAAGCATTTCTTAAGCGCAGGGCTATCTGATTGCTGCAAATGTCGACCTAGTTCAACACTGACATAACCGATGTCTTCATAGGACATTCATCTTAACCCCCCCCCCCCCCACCTCCTCTAACTTTCTGACCTACCAATCGGTTCACGAAACGAGAAGCCAGACAAACGATCACACACACGCACACACGACCACGACTATCACAAACGCAATCGAGCGTGGAGTTATTAGTCTGTTCACTTGATCGGCTATTGACAGGTTGATTGATTTCTCTCTCCCCTTCACCGAGTCGCAATGAAAGCGAGGCTCTACTTTGTTTGGCCTCTTTGTGAGGAACTCCACGTTCGTAAAGCACGAGCGACGTTTTTATTGGCTCCTTGTGTGTCATGGCGTCAAGAGGGTACAAAGTTCTGGGACATCCACATAAAGGCAGGATCACGCTAGTAGGGTACAAAGTGCTGGGACATTCCACATTAAAGGCAGGATCACACTACTAGGGTATAAAGTGCTGGGACATCCACATTAAAGGCAGGATCACACTACTAGTGTATAAAGTGCTGGGACATCCACAATAAAGGCAGGATCACAATACCAAGGTAGAAAGTGTTGGAACATCCACATTAAAGGCAGGATCACACTACTAGGGTACAAAGTGCTGGGACATCCACATTAAAGGCAAGATCACACTACTAGGGTACAAAGTGCTCGACATCCACATTAAAGGTACGATCACACTGCTAGGGTACAAAGTGCTGCGGTATCAATATTAATGGTATGATCACACTATTAGGGTACAAAGTGCTGGGACATCCACATTGAAGGCAGGATGACACTAGGTCTATCTGTTTTACTTTCTTTAGGAAAATGTGTTTTTAAATGTTACATCATAAACTTATGCATGAGGGGAATGACAACCCCAATTCCAAGGCAACATATTGCCAATTTAAATATTCAACGAAAATAAGTACATGTTTTAAATAATTAGGACCAAACGATAACCTAGCAGGGCTTAACGAGTAAAGATACCAGGCCAGATATCATTAAAGACTGGACTTTTTATTAATATGGAATTCTTTAACTAGAAATCTGACTAGATATTTGCTTCATCACTATTTCGTATTACGTTGTTCTTGAGTTAGTTCCCCTTATTTACATTTTCATCACATTGCAATTGGTCTCTTGATATGTGTCATTACTAAATGTAGGTAATACGCTCTTAGTAAACTGTAGCAAAATCGTACAAATGGCACAGATACGGTAGCGCCTACGTCCCATGATACGATATGTTCCCTTGGCAGCCTTTCACGTGACAAAATAGGCCTATCCCTGAGACCTTACTGCGGTCACAGGTTGGACATCTGTAATCACCAGACCCTGAAACATACCCTCTCTTCTTAGTATTCAGCTTAAACAACACCAAACGACTGACTTGTGTGGGAAAGTTTATTTTGGTAAGCGGTGTTTAAAAATGGGGGTGACACTAACCCGAACGACGCCTCTGAACTAACACTCTATCATACACACATTCTAAATTTTGCTTGACATTGACTGGCCATTGTGCGAACTGGCGGCGGTTTGGCCAGCTAGTTCGTGAGATGACCAGGTACAGGAATCTTCAGCAGCTTCAGAACATCGGATATTGGCCAGGGATTACCTGGCACTTGTTTGTAAAATGTTTCACATGTTTCGGCTGTTCCGTCAGAGTTGAAGATAATTACTTCCTAGTCCAAACCTCCCACAGGACGACGGGGGATGGGAGCGGGCAGGGTTTGAACCCTGGACCATCGATAAATCTGAACGACAGTCCAGCGCGCAAACCGCACGACCAGGCAGCCACTTCGCGAAATGGCCAGCAAAAGTAGCATTAATACTTAATTTCAAGTACATCGGATATTGGCCAGGGATTACCTGGCACTTCGCGAAATGGCCAGCAAAAAGTAGCATTAATACTTAATTTCAAGTACATCGGATATTGGCCACACGCCGCGGCCACACTGTTAAACAAGCAAGATCAAAAAAAAAAAAAAAAAAAAGGAAAAATCATTCCCTAAAATTGAATATATATATGTACACATATGTAAGCAGAATCATATAGCCGAAATAAAACACCGTAGTAAAGAATCAGCTGTTAAAATAAAATAAAACTATCCGAATTTCTATAACCCTGTATCTTCTTCCTAAAATGTTTGCAGTATTTTTTATCACGAAAAATGATAACGCCAAATGGGTTAAAGAAAGGGGTGGGAAGGTTGCATGCTGGACTCAGGAACTGGGGACACTGCTAATAAGAAAGAGTTAATAGATAGCAATTAAAAAAAAAAGCACGCAGACACGCACAGACGCGTTAGTTGAAAGAGAGGTGATATCACGGACACAACCACAGACTCACAACCAGAGTGTGTGTCAGGAAACACCGACACATGTACAGTTACAGACTCACAACCAGAGAGTGTGTCAGGAAACACCGACACATGTACAGTCACAGACTCACAACCAGAGTGTAAGAGTGTCAGGAAACACCGACACATGTACAGTCACAGACTCACAACTAGAGTGTAAGTGTGTCAGAAAACACCGACACATGTACAGTCACATACTCTCAACCAGAGTGTGTGTCAGGAAACACCGACACATGTACAGTCACAGACTCACAACCAGAGTGTATGTGTGTCAGGTCACACCGACACATGTACAGTCACAGACTGTCAACCAGTGTGTAAGTGTGTCAGAACACACCGACACATGCACAACCACATACTCTCAGCCAGAGTGCAAAGTGTGTCACGACACATCGACACAGACACAGTCACAGAAATTTTCATCGAAATGCAAGTGTGTTAGAACACAAGACTCTCAATCACAGTGAAAGTGTGTCAGGACACAGCGACACAGATACAGTCAGCCCCTCGACATAAAGACTATGACAGTATCTCTGATATCTTGTAAGCTGTTAGTGAAAGACGAACTAGACGGGTCGAATCTTGTAATGATGTAACGGTGAAATGAAAAAAAAAACGAGGCTGCTGGGAAGGGAAGACTTTAGACCAGCGGTTCTCAACCTTTTATGCTCGGCGACCCCTTTTTACAATCCCCCACTCTGCCGCGACCCCCCCCCCCCACACACACACACAGCAATAGAAGAGCAGACAATTTTCGATGGTCTTAGGCGACCCCTGGCAAATTGTCATTCGACCCCCAATGGGGTCGCGCTGCACAGGTTGAGAACCCCTGCTGTAGACAGATGCGAACTGCCCAGAGATTTATTCGTTGGTCCAATGCTAATAGGGCGGAATGGTCAAGTACGTACGTCATCTCTGGCAATTATTCCTAGAAGTTTCTGGAAAACCGGGAGAGAGAGAGAGATTTGTTCTTGTCATTTGTCTTGGTCTGGAATTTCCATAAAGTTTTTTTTTCCCAGGAATACGTTAAGCCTTCTAAATGTAGACGTCTCTGCAAAATCTCTCTCTAAATGTGAAGAAACAATAGCGACGTCCTAACACTTTACAGGAAACATTAAAACAAAAGATGTATTACCTTTAACTGCTATACATTTATAGTCATTTGTGGCGACATTTGTGGCGAGTTGAAGACATTTTGTCATGTCCTTCTTCGTAGTATTTTTCAGTACTAAGTGAGTACTAGAATGTATTGTTCGAAAGTTTTGCCAGAATGTGTTGTTAAAAAGTTTTGTTTACAAGTGATTTGAGACTTAAAAATATGAAATTGTTTCGTAGCGTGATATTTCTCCATATTTTTTAAAATTCAAACCGGAAATGGATAACATTTAGCGAGGTATATATATATATATATGTGCATATGTTCGTTCTATCTAAATTTTTATTTCATGTATGTATGTGTAGTCAGCGGTATTAAGATAAGATAATCAGCGGGGCTAAATATAAGATAATTAGAGAGACTAAGATAAGATAATCAGCGGAAAAAAATAAGATAATCAGCAGGGCAAAGATACGATAATCAGCGGGAAAACGATAAGATAATCAGCTTGACAGATGTAAGATAATCAGCAGGACAAATGTAAGATAATCAGCGGGAAAACGATAAGATAATCAGCTTGACAGATGTAAGATAATCAGCAGGACAAATGTAAGATAATCAGTGGTAATAAGATAAGATAATCAGCGGGAAAACGATAAGATAATCAGCTTGACAGATGTAAGATAATTACTTTGACAAATGTAAGATAATCAGCAGGACAAATGTAAGATAATCAACGGTAAAAAGATAAGATAATCAGCGGGAAAACGATAAGATAATCAGCTTGACAGATGATAGATAAACAGCTTGACAAATGTAAGATAATCAGTGGTAAAAAGATAAGAAAATCAGACACTGAGATCAACTCAAAATATTTTTCACCTCTGAACAGGAGTTGTCTTCCCCAACAGATTTTTAAAAAAAATGACTTATACGAGCTTTCTTTTAAGTATCTTCTTGTTTAAAGATATTCGCAATTTCGAAATAAAAAATCGAGTTCAACCAGAGCATAGCCCTAATCGATAGCCATTCAGATAATGGTCAATTGGATTTCAATTTACCGCGAATTTTAAAACGGTTTCCGTGTTTCCTGAGCAGACGAACCCGTCCAGCTGATAAACTCGCGCATCTTGTTGTGTGACAGAAGACATTGACAGAGTGATAAGATTTTTAAAAAAATAAATAGCAGGAAAAAATAAGTCTTATCGAATAAAGATGAAAGTTTATCATGACCTGAACTTATCCGTGCGTTAACCCAGTTGTTCGATTTAATATCAGATTTGAACTCTGCTATGACAATTGGATGATTCAGCTTATGACATTAACATGTGGATGAAAGAGTTTTTATTTGAACCAGAGGCGTAGTGAGGGGGAAAGGGCAAGGGGGGTCACGATGCCCCGGGCCACACGCAGAGAGGCGCCAAAAAAATTAAAATTATTGTAGATATTTTAGTGAGGTAATATTCTAAGATCATTTTGTATCATATTATTATTAAATACTTTGTATGTATAAGCTCATATTTCTATGTGATGTTTATCGAAAATGGGGGGCGCTAATAATGTAACTTGCCCCGGGCGCACGTTTTATCCTAGCATAGGGGATGTATTTTATTGTCCTTTCTCCTGCTAGAAAAAAAAAATGTCTTTAAATTGTCTTAAAAGTATCTTGAATAGTCTTTAAATTGTCCCCATTGATATACAGCTTACTTACTATTTGGTTTCTCTTAATGGTCGTCCTATCAGCAATAGCATCACTAAAGTTAGTGCCGCACCGGGTGACACCAACTCTAGCGACGAGTCTGCGTATTGGTCAATGGTATAAACTAACAACAGTCAATGACAGCGTCACGTATATATATTATATATTATGATGGTGCGCACAGGCACGACGTACCGCACATTTTTGAGTGTGGGAAAAAAGTATTACTTTTCTTGTATTTGAACGTCTATTATTAATTTATTAGTAGTTAAAAGTTAGGCAATCTATCACTGAGTAACGGCACCTAATCACTGAGTACCGGCACCTAATCACTGAGTACCGGCACCTAATCACTGAGTAACGGCACCTAATCACTGAGTACCGGCACCTAATCACTGAGTACCGGCACCTAATCACTGAGTACCGGCACCTAATCACTGAGTACCGGCACCTAATCACTGAGTACCGGCACCTAATCACTGAGTACCGGCACCTAATCACTGAGTACCGGCACCTAATCACTGAGTAACGGCACCTAATCACTGAGTACCGGCACCTAATCACTGAGTAACGGCACCTAATCACTGAGTACCGGCACCTAATCACTGAGTAACGGCACCTAATCACTGAGTAACGGCACCTAATCACTGAGTACCGGCACCTAATCACTGAGTAACGGCACCTAATCACTGAGTACCGGCACCTAATCACTGAGTAACGGCACCTAATCACTGAGTACCGGCACCTATTCACTGAGTACCGGCACCTAATCACTGAGTACCGTCACCTAATCACTGAGTACCGGTACCTAATCACTGAGTAACGGCACCTAATCACTGAGTACCGGCACCTAATGACTGAGTACCGGCACCTAATCACTGAGTACCGGCACCTATTCACTGAGTACCGGCACCTAATCACTGAGTACCGGCACCTAATCACTGGGTAACGGCACCTAATCACTGAGTAACGGCACCTAATCACTGAGTACCGGCACCTAATCACTGAGTACCGGCACCTAATCACTGAGTAACGGCACCTAATCACTGAGTACCGGCACCTAATCACTGAGTAACGGCACCTAATCACTGAGTAACGGCACCTAATCACTGAGTACCGGCACCTAATCACTGAGTAACGGCACCTAATCACTGAGTACCGGCACCTAATCACTGAGTACCGGCACCTAATCACTGAGTACCGGCACCTAATCACTGAGTACCGGCGCCTATTTTTTTTTTTACATATATAGAAATAGAGGTGGCTGAGTGGTAAAGCTCTTGGCTTCCGAACTAGAGAGTCCCAGGTTCAAACAAGGTGAAGACTGTGATTTTAATGTCGGTATCGTTAGAGCGCCTCTGAGTCCACCCAGCTCTAATGGGTACCTAACATTAGAGGGGGTAAAAGTAAAGGAGGTTGGGGGTTTGCGCTGGCCACGTGTCAAACCTCGTTAACCGCGGGTCACAGAAACAAATGACGTTTACATCATAGATCGCAATGTCATTGACTAATCAGTACATATAGCATCTACCTTAATTAGCAGCCCTAGAGTTCAAAGGTTATCAAGGAAGGGAGGTGAAGGCTGTGTCGCTTTGCCAGACTCCAATGTTTCGCCATTCTTCCGATGTTCTGAAACTGTACACCATATTCTTTATACATGTCATGTTTTTGCAAGTCAATAACCGCTTTGAATTCTAAAGTTTGGGAGAAAATGCCAAATGATTTTTTTTTCTAGTACCTCTCCCTCCAATCAAACAAGTTCTCACCCTGGAACGGCATACCCCAAGTACAGACACGCGCGGATGTGCGATGGTGTTTACGAACGATCACATATGTAAATTTTGAGAAGCTAAGATTTAGAAAGTTAAACTGTTGGTAAAACTCTATTGGGTTGTGTCCCTTGCGTATACGTGGCAGATTCACACTAAACAGTCTAGAAATTTGGAAGGTCAAGGTTAAAGTGGAGAACATTATCAGTCTCAGATCTACTTAAATTTCCCGAAACGTCAATTATAGATTGGCCGCCATGTCTGGTCAATAGACTGTAGAATCTCCCCCCCCCCCTCCCCTCTCTTGCCTAAGGAGGACAACCCGAGCCCTGTTTCCGGTCTCTCGTTGTCCAGGGATAAAATGCGTGGTCACGAATCTTGGCCCGTGGTGAAGGGAAGATGGAGCGGTCGAAATGGATCATCGGAAGGGACTTAAGCATCTTTGACAGTGGGGCGACGGGGAGGATATGGTCTGGAGGAGGGGGGGGGATATCGATCTTTTTGTAGTGATTTAATGAACGCGATAACAATGTCTACAAAGAGAGGGAGGGGGGGGGGGATGAATTGAGAATATTGGCCGTCATAAAATTATGAGAGATGATATTTGGTCGGTAGAGGGGTTGGTGGGGGGTGTTTTCGAGAGGGACAGATGGTCAAGCGGAGAAAAAAATAAGGGAATAAATAGCTAATTAGGGTGTTAGTTTATACTTGGGGGAATGGGGAGTATCACACGAAAACACGTGCGCGACTCTCAGAGCTATGTTATTGGTAGCTTAATGGAGCGAGACATACTAGTTAGTCAATTGGAAGGGTGTGCTTCTTTTATGGCGATGTTTCTTATCTTTGGCGATGTTTCTTATCTATGGCGATGTTTCTTTGTTTCTTTCCTACAGCGATGTTTATCTGCTATAGCATTGTTTATTTCCTATGGCTATGGGTTTCTTTCCTATAGCGATGCTTATATCGTATAGCGATGCTTATATCGTATAGCGATGTTTATATCCTATAGCGATGTTTATATCCTATGGAGAGGTGTTTCTTTCCTACAGCGATGTGTTTATTTCTTAAGGCGATGTTTCTTTCCTATGGCGATGTGTTTATTTCCTATGGCAATGTTTCTTTCCTATTGCGATGTTTCTTTCCTACGGCTGTTTCTTTCCTATGGCAATGTTTCTTTTCTATGGCGATGTTTCTTTCCTACAGCGATGTGTTTATTTCTTAAGGCGATGTTTCTTTCCTATGGCGATGTCGATGTTTCTTTCCTTTGGCTGTTTCTTTCCTATGGCAATGTTTTTTTTTATATGGCGATGTGTTTATTTCCTATGGCGATGTGTTTCTTTACTATGGCGATGTGTTTCTTTACTATGGCGATGTTTCTTTCCCATGGCGATGTTTATTTACAATGAAGTTTCTCTTCTTTTAGCGATGTGTTTTCCTCCTATGTCGGTTATTATCTCATATGGTGGTGAAATTTTTGTTCGGGCTTCTTTAGTAGCAGTTTTTTTTCTTTAAATTCCGACAGTGTATTTTTTGAACTGACGATTACAGGAATCTCTATGGTACTGTCTCCTTTACAATTATATGTCTTTAAATTATATATCTAGAATCAGGAGAGAATACTTTCAAATTTCATGTATATATTTTACATTTAGAAGGTCTATGTAGTTGACAATGTGATTGCTCAGGGCTTTGACAACCCGCTTTTATTGCCTGGTTTGCTATAATTTAAAAAAGGACATCGTAAATAAATATAAACAAGGATACAAAGACAGTTTGTGTGGAAACACAAACTTAAAATCGGCCCCCGATGTGGTCCACCCAGGCAGGCTTCAATATTTTCAGAAAGAACATCCAAATGAAATTATATCAAAGACAAATGAGAGATAAGAATGGAGAAAGAAGGTTGACAGATCTTGTGTAGTGCCCCAATGGTGCTGCAGATCAAAGGATAGGTGCAAATGAATGCAAAGTAAGATGTGAACCTGGCCTAATTAGTTCCCCTTTCAGACCTTGTAGTCTATAAGGCAGATGATGTAAAGTTCATCTGTTTTTGTGGCCTACGGTTAACGAGGGTGTCATGTAGCCAGCACAACGACCAACCGCCATTACTTTTCCCCAACTAATATCAGGTACCCATTAGAGCTGGGTAGACTCAGAGGCGCAAAAGGATTCCGAAGTTGAAAATCCAAGTCTTCACCAGGATTCGAACCCGGGACCCTCGGTTCGGAAGCTAAGCGCTTTAACGAGCCTCTCCTGGTCTTAACATAATGTAATTGTTTTGAAAAGGCTTAATCTTTCTTTCGAATTCTCAAAATATCCCCGTAAATAAAAAAATTCTAGAAAATGAAGTTTATAAGATTACTATTCTTTTTGAATTTGGTCTAACTTATAATGCATACTAATTAGCTTTTTCTCTTTAAAAAACTGCTTGCATAACTAATTTTAAAAATTAGATTTTTCGCTTTCAGGAAAAAAAAAAGTAGCCGTTGCATCAGAACTTTGAATGGTCTAAAATATTGTGATGTCGGATTTTCAATATCTTTTCTAAATTACGAGATCTAAACGGGACGGACGGACAGACGGACAGACATTTCGCACAAAACTAATAGCGTCTTTTACCCTTTCGGGGGCCGCTAAAAATTGTGTCAATATTAAGTTCGAATTCGTCTGCTAGATTACTGAATCGACTTTCTCCAGAAAAAGACTTAAATTACTTTTTTTTGTGCGGTTTTAATTTACTGACAAAAAATGCGATACCTTTACTTTAATTTAGCCAAACCTGGAAGATGTTAATATAAGTTATCTATTTCTTTTATTCAAATTTTTATTAGGATTTTGTGATTGCACTTAGCTGTGAATCTGTGCTACCTCTAAAAGATAACTATGTTATGTGCTACCTCTGAAAGATGATTGTGTTATGTGCTACCGTTGAAAGAAGATTGTGTTATGTGCTACCGTTGAAAGATGATTGTATTATATGCTACCTCTGAAGGATAAATGATATATCTCTCTTTCTCTCTGCTTTCTTTCTCTCTCTTTCTTCTTTTCTCTCTCTTTATTTCTCTTTATCTCTATCGTTATCTTTTTTTAGCTCTCTTTATCTTTTTCTCTCCCTTTTCTCTTTCTATTTTTTTTTCTTTCTCTTTCTCTATTTTTCTCTTATTCTCTCTTTCTGTTATTCTCTCTCCCTTTCTCTCTCTTTCTCTCTCTCTCTTACTTTCTCTCTTTCTCTCTCTCTCTCTTTCCTCTCTCTCTTTCTCTCTCTCATTTTCGTTGTCTTGCTTTTTTTGTCTCTTTCTTTCTCTTTTGATCACTTTCTCTCTCTCTCCTTTTTTTTGTTTTTAGTTATTTCCAATGTTTTTCAGCCAAAAGTTATTTCATTTCCTTCCTCATCACCGTTTTACATCGAGTCATTGAACTGATCAGCGGTTTCACTTTGTAGTGTGGGCAGGACTTTTTGGAGGCCGGATATCACAGGCTGGATAATGGCTCTAGGGGTATAGGCTGGGTCCGACTGTATTATATTATCCCCGAAAACATGCCACGCCATTATTCCAGTACCGATCATCACTGGGCTTGACAAGACGGTTTCAAAGGCAGTACATTCGTAACAAGAGGAACAAAATTACTTTTAATTGTTCCGTAGCTAACTGATTTGTGACTTAATTTCGTTCCGTGTTTTGTCCACGGCCTCCTGTTCTAAATATAGCCTTTTTGAAAAATCAATGCGCTAAGAGAGTGCGAGCTATTTTCTTGACGTGCAACTCGAGTCTCTTGATGGCCAGGAAGTTAGCTGCTAGACAAATAAACTAATTACGGCACGTCCTTGAAGCATCCCTCTCCATTAGGCACATTTAGGATCTAATCTTCTCAAGGAACAAAAGAAGAGAATTAGGATGGGGGGGGGGGGGGGATGGGGGAAGGGGGGGGGAAAGATGTTTACATTACCGCTAGCAGCTTCATCATTAGTGCTGGACATTCTAGTATGGTGTTCAAGTTTCTGTTTAATGATTGTGTTTACGTATTGATTTCCAGTGTTTAAATTTTGTGTTCAAATTTTGCGTTGAATGTTTGTTTCGGTACTTACAGATATACCATTTTTCATTCATTTTCTCATTTTTTTTAACATATTCTTTCTACGACTGGAGGGAGCTAATTTATTCTGAAAAAAAAAAACACGAAAAACCGACATCATTGAAAAAATAGCACTGTGTTGTAATCAGATATCCTAGCATTTAGCAATGCCAGAGCTAAGATGGCTTAAAAACGGTAATTACAGATTGGGCTCCTTAATAATTATCTCTTTGAGAAAGAAAAGCAATTACTCCCCACGCATTGACTCCAATTATCCAAAAATTGAAGGGCGAAAAAAAAGAAATTCCCTACTAAGCATTTCTTCTGATTTCTTTTCTCTCTGTCTCATGAGTCCCCCCCCCCCCCCCCAAAAAAAAAAGATTATAGTTAGAAGACACGGGTTTAAAGTTAAACTCAGTTAACGCGTATTCTGCACATCTTGTAAATACCCAGGCAGCCAACAGATTAATAATTAACCTCGACCCGGTCTCCAGATGTCTGCTGATTAAAAGGAATATGCCGTCTTGAATTAGAACAAGAAGTTGACCGTAAGCAGACGTATCGTGTTGCTGGCATTGACGTCACGAGGACAAAACAAAAATCCGTTTCATGAACTTCGCTTCCGGTCCACCGGAACATGTATAATTTTCTGTATGCAGTAATGAGCGTAGGTTTGAAATGCACGGAAATGTGGTTGCCATATTGGGAAACAGTTCGAGGTTCAATTATAACTAGCATTCTGAGATTGAACGGGATAACATTCGAAGCTGATAAAGTACACAACAGGAATAGTTCATGTGTTTTTTTAATGATGGCTGACTGATTATATAGCCCATTTAAATTGTCTAGAGATACTGTGCCGTCTTTTTATATATAAGTAACTTTATAGAGTCTTTATAGTGCCTTTATAGCAGGCATGTCAAACTCATTAAGGTGTATGGGCCACATAAAAAACTTACTATGACCTGATGGGCCGCAGCAAAAATTTAGTTGCAAAACAGCTTACTAGTTCTATGAAAATTAGAAACAATGCAATGGAATACAATGATTAATAGCATACCTGTCCCTTGGCTAAATTTTTAGTACAATGTAGTAGACAAAAGTTACTTTGATTACGCATTATTTTCTTTGTCCTGATGCTTGACATCTTTTCTAGGATACAAGTATATTAATGTCACTGTTGTGACAATTTTTGTCTTTACTTTGAAGTTTCAAATTCAAGTCTTGCAGGTGACCAGTGAGATCAACTGCAAATGCCAAATCCTGAACCCATTCGTCAGTTTGGAAAGGTTCATCAGGTTCACCTTTCATGTTCAGAAACAATATAATTTCCTGAAGCAGTGCACAAAATCTCTTCAATACTTTATGACATGCAGGTGGCCAATGAGATCAACTGCAAATGCCAAATCCTTAACCCATTCGTCAGTTTGGAAATGTTCAACAGGTTCACCTTTCATGTTCAGAAACAATATAATTTCCTGTAGCAGTGCACAAAATCTCTTCAATACTTTATGACATGAGAGCTAGCGGACCTCTGTGTAGGAGGGAACACAATCAAATTCATGATGTCATCCAGAAACACTTTAAATTGGCGATAATTTAAACCATGGGCACGAATAAAACTGAAAGCGACTGAGGCCGGTCTTATGACATGATGAAACTGTAATTGCTGTGAGCAGAATGTTACTTGGTGAATGATGCACTGAAAACGAGCACATTTAAAATTATCATCAGTCTCTCTTATTTCTGCAAGTAGCTTTGCATCAAAACCATTTCATTTCATGGTTGGTACGCCATCCGTTGTTAGACTATCTAGCTTTACCTAAGATAAATTGTACTGCAATATCACATGTTATGTCTCAAAAACATCCTCGCATGTTGTGGTGTTATGCATAGAACAAGTAGCTCCTCGTGTATCTAAAATTCCTGTCCCATGCCGTTATGAATATAGCCAACTGTGCTACACACATTACATCTGTTGACTCATGGGGAGCCAATAAAAGTAATTCACAATCTATTTTGTTCTTTAATTGCTCACGCAAGCTGACTGACATCTCATTTATTCTATCTGCCACAGTGTTCCTAGTTAAAGCTATTTCTTTGAATACTTTCACCTTTTCTGGACAAATTACTTCGGCTTTAACGACACAGTCCTTCATAAAATCACATTCACTAAATGATTTGCTCAGGCTTGCAATTAAGTTTGACAAAATGTAGCTTGCTTTCACTGTAGACTCACTCTCGTTGTTATGTTTAACAAATACTATTTTTCAATTCAAGTAGCTTGTCATCTCTTTTTTTTCCAGCGTAATAGTTTAACATCATTTTGATAATTTTTAAGATGGCCAAGCTGCCGCATGGAAAGTGGTTGCGAGCCGCATGCGGCCCCCGAACGCCGTGTTTGACTTGCCTGCTTTATAGTGTCTTTCTAGTGTCTATTTTTTGTGAATGCGTAGGAAGGAGACACATGACATGTTTAGGCTATGGACATGTTTAGGCTAGGGACATGTTTAGGCTAGGGACATGTTTAGGCTAAGGACATGTTTAGGCTAGGGACATGTTTAGGCTAGAGACATGTTGTTTAGGCGAGTGTCATGTTCCCAAATCATTTTTGAGACATGTTCTTAACTTGTTTTAAACACATGTCACGCTCCCAACTCATTTTGGACAAATGTTCCCAACTTGATTTGGACAAATGTTCCCAACTTGATTTGGACCCATGTCACGCTCCCAACTCATTTTGCACAAAGGTTCCCAAAATATTTTAGAGACAGGTTCCCAACTTGTTTTGGACAAATTTTCCCAACTTGATTTGGACCAATGTTCCCAACCTGTTTTAAACACATGTCACGCTCCCAACTCATTTTGGACAAATGTTCCCAACTTGATTTGGACAAATGTTCCCAACTTGATTTGGACACATGTCACGCTCCCAACTCATTTTGCACAAATGTTCCCAAAATGTTTTAGAGACAGGTTCCCAACTTGTTTTGGACAAATTTTCCCAACTTGATTTGGACACATGTCACGCTCCCAACTCATTTTGAACAAATGTT
>JAZGLO010005126.1:0-30681 GCA_036873155.1 Biomphalaria sudanica
GGTATTTGTAAAAGTGCTTTAGTAAAGCTTTGGGGCGTATAATTACTACAGGAAAATGGTCGGCGAGTCTTCTACTCTAAGCGTCTCTGTTGTCACTCCTTCTAGCGATTCTAAACATGACGTAGTTTCTGTTTAATTCCCTCTACTCTTTTGGTCCCGAGATTACTGCACGAATAAACTATCAAATATGTGTGATAGTAAGTGTAATATGTTTTGAGTGGCTGGTAGTGCAGTGTGTGTGTGTGCCTGTGTATGAAATGACCAGTGGACCTTGAGTGTACATGGTTGAGTGAACAGGAGTGTGTCAGGACTGTTTGTAAAAGGGGGTCAGTTTAGAGAACCAGTGGCTGGAGTAAAGGACATAAATAGAGACTAATAAAATCATTGTGTTTTAATGTGCCTATTAACGATTTTAGATTTACTATCGACTAGCAAAATATCGCTTTTGATTTTTTTTCTCTAGTCGAGATAGATTTAGAATTATATTTAAACGCCATTGACTATTACAGTAAATTAAGTAATGGAACTTAAGGTTTTGGTCAAAATTCGCCTTAGTAATTTTATAAAATGAAAGCTGACAATGTCTTTTTTTTTTTCATTTGCGAGTAGGATTGGCCTTTTCCATAATGAATGACACCCCAAAATTACAATTTTGTCTATTTTTCAGAACAAATTTTGAGTTTTCAAGATATTTTAATAATTTCAGATATTCATGATTTTTCTTACATTTTGCAATTTCCGGAGAGTTCCAGGAGCGCATAGGTTGCAGTGCCCTAAGGCCGGCCCTGTTTCTGCGGATTCACTACTATGGTGGTCTCGCGGACACTTGGGACCTGCGTGCCACAGTTTGAGGTTTGAGAACCATTGACCTAAACTGTGTAGTGAGTGCGGTTTATAAATGAGGGAAACATTTTTTCAGAGTTTGCATATCCTTGTAAGGAAAACAATCAAGGGACGTAACTTGCATCTAAAAAAATAAAATTTATATATTAAGTATATTGTTAGTTAATGAAAAAAAAAATGATTAAATTAAATTTTTAAATCTGTAATTTTTTTTATAGTCAAACACCAAGAAAAAAAAATTCGTGAAACAATAAAAGTTAAAATGAAACTGTTTTAGTCTATTCATAATTATCATTAACCAACATCTAATTTCATCATGATACAAACGATAACGGGTAGTTGAGTAACACAACATACCTACATGACCCCAAAAGTCATATATTTTTATTGGAGGTGACAAGTAATAAAAGGGCATGTCTTCAAATTCGAAGATTATTGAGGTGTGCAGTATTTCCTGTGGCGACGCAGACCCAGCTGTGACATACATATTAGGTCACAAACTGGGCAAGCATGACCAAGAAGTGACCAATAGGACACCCTACTACGGTCATGTATATCATGGTGCACTACAGGTGGCCCTTCCATCCCTCTAGCTCCTGCTCCATAATGAGCATGCACTGAGAGGACTGATAAAAGTTTGTCCATCGTGGTTCGATGATGACCACTTTTGTCATCCAGGGGGCTGAGGGCTTTGCACTGGGGTTTTATGCCTCCTCATATGGCTGGTGAGTCCTATATGAGCCCGGAATGTTCGGCTGCACATTTGGCAGGTTATTCCAGCTGGAGCTAGTGTCCTTGGCCTGGCTTTTCTCCTCTGGCGCTTTTCTTCTTCCAGCGCTGTTCTCTTGTCCTCAGCAACCTGTGCGCCAGTTTTCACAGCGCGAAGCCCTGATGCTCTGTCATGTGTTTCTGTCTCCCTGGTGGCTGGGTTTATACTGAACGCTTTCAGAAAAGCTTTGAGGGTGTCCCTGAAGCATTTTCTTTGTCCACCTTCTTTGTCCTTCCCTTAATTGGCCATACAGGAGTCGCTTAGGGATGCGGCGGTCTTCCATTCCGCAGAAGTGTTCATCCCACTGAGAAGACCGGTAGATGATCGCTATCCTCCTAGTCTGTATAACTTGTGTCTTAATATATAGGTCGCAACTGGGCTTGCGTAGTGATGCGAAATACTGCTTTCTTCCCTAGCCTTAATGGTAACCATTGGTCACGTTAAAATTTACATTAGGCTTTTTTGTGAAACTTTTAAAAGTGTACTGTATTAATGTATTAATGTTCCATATTTGTGAGACCGACACCTCTATCTGTACCTTTTACAAAGTTTATATCAACGCAGTCTGTCTGTCTGGACGTTTGGTCAAAATCTCGGAACAAGCTGAAATTTTGCACAATTATTTCTTTTCCCTGACAACACAAGAATCAATTTAAAAACAAACAAACAATTAGCTTATTAACTATTGGTAATAAATTATTTTGTTTGGTACCTCAAACAAGGGAAAGAAATAGTACTTGTCTGAAGTGGTGGTATACGCTGAATAAGTCCCCTTTATATTAGGTTGTCGTCTGAGGCGTAGTGAACACAAACTTGACATGGAAAGAATAGAAAACATAAACTCTTAGCTATCAGAATGTTTACCAAGTTGGCCAGAGAAGGCTTAAGCCAACAAGTTCGAATTCAGGTCGTTCCCTTTAAAAAAAAATACATTTAAAAAAGCGATCACCTAGATACCCCGTTCTTTCTCCCCATCCTTTCCAACTGGTCCAGACAAATGATAAGATCTTAGAGAATTGAGAACGCTTAAAGCATGATATTGCGCTAATCAAAAGCAATTGGTAACAAATATTTCTAATCACACAAATTTATTGTTGTTAGTCTATATCTATTATAAATTTAATTACATGACCGATACAAACTAATGGATACACTTAATAAAATTTTTTGAAGTATTTTTTATTTATTTTGCTTTTTAAATACACACTTCCAAATATAGAACCAGAACACGTATACACTTCTAAATTGCAGAATACGATCACGCACACAATTCTAAATATAGGATCAGAACACTTATACACTTGTAAACTACAGAATACGAACACGCACACACTTCCAAATATAATAACGGAACTCGTATACACTTCTAAATATAGAAACAGAACAATTACAGATTTATTAAAGAGTTTCAAAATGCTCGACCGCTGTTGCTAAAAGTAGAAAATATTTGCATTGACCATTGTGCTGTGTATGTATTGATGTGGTGTTATTATATTTCAATAATTTATTTGTAGTGAGAGAAACTGGTTTATAGTAGGTGGTTAGGTGGTTGATTAATTAGGCATCTTAGGCTACTCTAGCAACGTCATCGCAGCCTGTGGGCAGTGGAGACGTTACGACGTAGCAGGTCAGTGTTGAGGTCTACCATAACGAATGGTCACGCATACCTCCTTAACTATTATTTTCATTGCTGAGGTGGCCTTTTCGTTTCATCTGCCACCAAAGACGGTTTCAAGATTTATATTCTTTGGCATAATAATAATAATAATAATAACTTGCTACATCACCAGAAAATTCCTCAGTGAACATTGTTAAAGGGAGAACAATGAATTTTGTTTCCTTTAACGACATTCGACCCTAGCAGTGCCAGAGGATGAATACTTGTTCGTTTCTAACATAATAATAATAATAATAATAATAATAAAAATTACAATATTGATGACTGTGATGATAAACCAGGTTATAGGCAAAACCTATTCCAGGAATTCAACAAAATACCTTCAAGGCCCTTGGCATTCCTAGGTACATTCTCGTTGCCTGTCAGAGGGTGGTACTGCTGTAGACCTGCCACATCACCAGAAAATTCCTCAGTGGAAACTGATAAAGGAACTACGATGAATTTTGTTTCCTTTTAACGAAACTCGACCCTGGCTTCGCCAGAGAATGAATACCCGCTCTTTTATAATAATAATAACCTTGCTTAGTTGGTGTTTATATTTGTGTGTTGGCCAGCACAGTTAATACATAAACAGCTATGTCCTAATGTTTTTTTTAAATATCCATTGTCATTGTCCAGCCTGAGATTACGGACTTCACAAAGGTGGTTACGGTCAAGGAGTGGACAACTGTCAACGAGGTCCTGTCAAAAATAGATTGTCACGACCCCGACGGAGACAAGACCACGTCCTCTGTCCTGTCCGTGAGTCCTAGTGGCCCTTGTAATCAGTGCTTCGAAGTTCTGAGCTCACCGCCAAGTAAGTTTTACTTTTGCTCCGTCAAGATTGTGCGCGCGCGCGCGTGTGTGTGTGTGTGTTTCAATAGGAAGCCCATCAGATATTACATTAGCCTTTTTTTTTTTAAAAATTAAAAAACAAATAAATTACATTTATAGCTAACAAAAACAAAACAAAAAAAATTATAATCAGTTTTCTTTTCAGTTTTCGACCAAGACATCTGTCATGGATTTTGCGCCAGAAAAAAAAACAAACAAACAACAGAAAAAAAAACATACAAAAATGGCAATGTCTTAGATTTCGAAGATTAAGAGTGCAGTGTTTGACATGAACACGCAAATCCATTAGCGACCAGCATATTTTCCCAACATCAAATACAGAATTGGTTTTAAGAATTCTCAATTACAAAGTTGGTTTGGTAATTTGAAAAGATGTAATGGCATTGAAAATATTTTTAAAAAAATACATTTTTCAATTTTAAATAATTAAATTTTGATGCATTTGAAAGTAGCGAGGAACCTAAGTGCTAATTATAGGACGTGGCAAAGTAATACTGTCACCCATTCTTACGATTGGATAACGTATTGTAATCACTGAAGGAAGGCAACTCAACGAGGCATAGTTGTTTATGGAGACATGACAAACGCACAGGTTATCTGCCTTGAGCACAGCATCTTCATATTGGTTCTAGACTTGGGCGAAAATCGTTCTCTCTCTCTCTCTCTCTCTCTCTCTCTCTCTAATGTCAACATCCTTCCTAGTCTAGTCACTAATAGTGCGCATCTTCTGCACTATCTTGGATGGCAGTCTGCATGGCAAGGTTATAACAGTATACATTATAAAATTTGCGATGAGATAGTCTGGGCTTTGATGGTTTCAATGTTTTAACCATATAGTTCCATTAGAGTTCTATTGGTTTACGATGGAATTGTGTGGCTAGAAAAAACAGTTTTTCGATTTTTCTTGTTGAGTTTAGGGGGTGCGATGGCTGAGTAGTTTAGCGATTCTCTTCCAAATCTGGGGTCCTGGGTTCGAATCTCGGAGAAAGCTGGGATTTTTTTTATTTTGGGATTTTGAGGGCGCCCCTGAGTCCACCCAACTCTAATGGGTACCGACTTTAGTTGGGGGGAAAGTTAAGGCGGTTGGTCGTTGTGCTGGTAACATGACACCCTGCTCGTTAAGCGTTGACCAGAGAAACAGATGAACTCAGAGGCTCCCAAAGATTTCGCAGTTAAAATTTCCTTCTGTTGTCACCAGGATTCGATCCCGGGACCCCTGTTTGGAAGCTATGTGCTTTACAGCTCAGCCGCCTCGTTTTCAGTTTTGTTTAGTAAGTTATTTAGTGCATTATCCCCCTCCTCCCCTCACACTTTTGCATGTTAAGTTATTGAGTAAAATGCGAAGTTCGATCGAATTAAGCCCGCTAGCAGCTATTTTCACGTTTGAATTTTTATAGCGCCGTCACGGTCTGACCTATGAAAAAACTGATGGTATCTCTGAATCCCTCGTCCTTTTGTCTATAAAAATATATTAAATTTAATGTTTCACTAGGCTTGGTTAAATTTAAATATGAGGTCAAAAAGGTGTAGTGTGGGTATTGCCAAGCGTACTTTTCCTCGATCGGATTTCTCCCCTAGTTACTAAGCTCTATCGGGCTGATGGAAGGCTCGATCAGATCAAAGAAAATATATCTAAAACATGTTTTAATCTTTAATTTTCACTATGAAGTCATTTTCTTTTAACTCCAGCGCAAGAACACCACTCATTGCCACCTTTCCCACGCTCCATAACTTCAAATAGTCTCAGACTTAAAATAGCCTTAAGCCCATTACCCATTTCCTTCACTACCGGGTAGTAAAAAAAGAATAATTCCACACCTCTTGAGTTTGACCTCTTCATGAACTTAGCCTTTACAAGGAAAAGGAAATAGTATGTGTCGGAAGTGAAGAAAAAAGATGCATGCGCAGTAGCGATATGGTAGTAATTTGGTAAACAGTCAAATAAAAAAGGTTTAACAATAAAAAGTGAACCGATCGAACCTCTATACAAATCGGGGCAGATCGAGCTTCACACTTTACTATTTATGTTTATGAAAATCTTTACTAATTTATATTCTATTGTTTACAGATAAAGATATAAAACGCTTGTTTGTACTTCCATTTTGCTGTGTTTTCAGACGAAGTTCTTCAATACAGAGCTGGAGTGGGCACCCTTGATTTCCACGCGGCGCCCTCCTACCTTCTGACCATAGCCTGCAGTGACCTCAATAACGAAGTGGCGACAGAGGTCATAGAGGTCAGGGTCATCCCCAACTCTCCCCCACATTTCGACCCTAACAAACTGAAAGGTCAGTATTTGATCTACTTATGATTCTCTTAGCTCACTAAAACGCAAGAACAGATTAAGCCAGTTTATCAAAATGTGTTCCTCGGAGCACAAATGTGCCCCCCAGGCCTGACTATGAGTTACACGAACAATTGAAGTTTTTTAACTAATAAACTGACAAGGGCGTTCACTCCGAACGAATGCAGAAAATAAAATAAATTTTTTTTTTATGAATTCCTTGTAAGGAAAGCAAAGTTTATAACAACATCGCTATGTATTTTGAAATACCTAGATCTATAATATATATATATATATATATATATATATATATATATATATATATATATATATATTAACGAAAATTTACATTTAACTAGAGTAACACCTTTAGTAACACCTTTAGTAAAATCACTAAACTTAGAAAGCATATAGGACAGAAGACTTATAAGTAAAGTAGCAATTATACATAAAACACTGAACAATAATCTTCAAATACAAAAACAAAATCTAATAAAATACTCTGAAAGACACAAAAATAAAGGCACATTTCTCACCCCATATGCTAGGACAAGTTTGTACAAATACTCCTTCTTCCCTAGTGCTATTAGAGCATGGAATGGGTTGCCTGAGCTAGCCAGGAAAACCAGTGACTTAGCGGAATTGAAGTCATTGGTTAATAGGCATGACTGAATGCATGACGCGTAGGACGTAATCATCTTCTTGTTTGAAGTAACGTCTGTGTTGTATAAGATAAGAAGGAGGAGGAAGAAGAATTAGCAGCTTGCGATTAGCGGACGTCATATATGTTCTAACTGGAACAGACGACAAGCTAGCAGACTTGATGATGCACATTGAAAAGACTTCCGTACTTTACGTGCCACGGCAATGTGACTACAATTTTATGTATTGTGTGATCACTAAATACTTCGCTTTACTTAATTTGTTATCGCGTAGGTCTTGTCATTCCACTCAACTTAAAAAGTGGGAACAACTGGAAATAATGTTCCAGGTCTCAAGGGAGGCAATCAAAAACTGTCAAACGAAGGGAAAGAGGAAAAAAATATTATGACATTAACCTTGACCTTTCTTTAGGACTGCTGGCTGCAGACTAATCCACAAACATACCGAAAGTGCTGGAATATTGGTCTTTGAAATGTTTCTTGTTGTTTATAAGAAAGTGGTTGTTTTTTTTTTAAATATATGTATCTATTTTATCATTAGTAACAAATAATATATGTTAATTTATAGAAATAAAATCTGATTTATAAAAGTAATATACTGTATAGCGAGGTCACTAGCCCCTAGGGAAGACTGAGCCCAAAAAAGAGGGAGGGGGTGAAAGCGGTTATAGTCAAAGTAGTTATTTTAATTTCATCCCGTATACAAAGGCGCAGCCCACATGACTTATCCATCCACAACGTGGTAATGACTAATGACCGAGTGATGTACAGGAGGCATTCTATGCATTGGTTAGCCCAGCTCTAAGTACACACTTTGCTGTACACAAAAAACTGTTACAAGACAAAGTCACTTCCAACAAAAATAAAAACAAAGTCTACTCTTCTTGGAAACTTTGGGCTTCCATAGAAACTAAAAGTTCTTTTGAAAGACTCCCTTCTTCTTCTTCTTCATCGTTCTCATTATCATGTTGGGGTGTTCAGATGACTAGACCAATACATGAGATGAACTGTTGGAGTGTTCAGATGACTAGACCAATACATGAGATGAACTGTTGGAGTGTTCAGATGACTAGACCAATACATGAGATGAACTGTTGGAGTGTTCAGATGACTAGACCAATACATGAGATGAACTGTTGGAGTGTTCAGATGACTAGACCAATACATGAGATGAACTGTTGGAGTGTTCAGATGACTAGACCAATACATGAGATGAACTGTTGGAGTGTTCAGATGACTAGACCAACACATGAGATGAACTGTTGGAGTGTTCAGATGACTAGACCAACACATGAGATGAACTGTTGGAGTGTTCAGATGACTAGACCAATACATGAGATGAACTGTTGGAGTGTTCAGATGACTAGACCAATACATGAGATGAACTGTTGGAGTGTTCAGATGACTAGACCAATACATGAGATGAACTGTTGGAGTGTTCAGATGACTAGACCAATACATGAGATGAACTGTTGGAGTGTTCAGATGACTAGACCAATACATGAGATGAACTGTTGGAGTGTTCAGATGACTAGACCAATACATGAGATGAACTGTTGGAGTGTTCAGATGACTAGACCAATACATGAGATGAACTGTTGGAGTGTTCAGATGACTAGACCAATACATGAGATGAGCTGTTGGAGTGTTCAGATGACTAGACCAATACATGAGATGAACTGTTGGAGTGTTCAGATGACTAGACCAATACATGAGATGAACTGTTGGAGTGTTCAGATGACTAGACCAATACATGAGATGAGCTGTTGGAGTGTTCAGATGACTAGACCAATACATGAGATGAACTGTTGGAGTGTTCAGATGACTAGACCAATACATGAGATGAACTGTTGGAGTGTTCCGATGACTAGACCAATACATGAGATGAACTGTTGGAGTGTTCAGATGACTAGACCAATACATGAGAAGAACTGCGCAGTGGTTTCCAAATCAGGGAGCTCTCCACATAGTTTCCTTTCTATTGGGGGTGTTTTGGGGCCAATGTCTTATACGGGCCTCTTATGGTAAAGAGAGCAGTTTTGGAGGACGTGGTCGGCTTTCTCTGGTGATACTCCACATGGGCAGATTTCACTGGTTCCAATTTTTGAGCTTCCGGTACATTTGTTTGAAAGAATCCCAATATCAAGGACTTCGATCGTGTACGGACATGTGTCTACAACAGAAGACTATAGTCAACCTAACGATCGTTAAGTTTGCACAATATCTGAACAATGTTAACCTTAAGTGTTGTGAAAACATGGAATTACGGTTTTGTCTTTTGTGTCTTTTTGGCAATGTAATCTTTTACAGAATAAAACAAAATATTTAAATATATTTAATAATGCCAATATGGTCATATTTTTCTTATTATTACTTATTATTGTTTAAAAAAATTTAAGTAATAATTTTACCTAAAAAAAAATAAGCTAAGTGTGTCGCTAATGGAAGAAGTGTGAGCACATTTACTTAATTGAAATTCTCTTGCTATATTATGAAACGAAATTCTACGTAATGAAAAAGTAATTCAACTCCATTATTAACAATCATAAATATATAAGGGATTCGCGGTGGCTGAGCGATCAAGCGCTTGGTTTCCGAACCAAGGGTCCCGGGTTCGAATCCTGGGATTTTTAATTTTTGGGGATCTTTTGGCGCCTCAGAGTCTACACAACTCTAATGGGTACCTGACGTTATATTTGGTGAAAACTAAAGGCGAATGGTCTTTGTGCAGACCACATGACACAGATGACCTTTACATCATCAAGGTCTAAAAGGAGAACTTTACTTTACTTTGTAAATATGTAACAACAAATTTTTTGAGACTGTTTTGGTTACCATGGAAGCAGGATTCACATTAAGGGTGGTGTTTTTTTTTTTAATGTCTCTGGCAGTATCCATAGGAATTCCCTCGAGCACGCCCGCAGGGTCCACCATCTACCACGTGGACAGTCACGATGACGATGGGGACGATGTCAAGTACTCTCTCAAGGTCATCCCGACGTCATCCGCTTCCAACTACCAGATCGACCCTGGTAAGTCACACTTGGTGTACGACATGGTTGTAGCATTTTTTTAAAACGGTTTCGGATGTTTCACATGATTCGGATGGTTCACATGTTTCGGATGGTTCACATGTTTCGGATGTTTTACATGTTCTGGATACTTAACATGTTTCGGAAGCTCTACATGTTCCGGATATTTTACATGTTCCGCATGTTTTGGAGTTGAAGATAATCTAATTCCTTGTCCAAGCTTGTCAGAGGTAGACTTCTGCTAGTGGCTGCAGCGAGTCACGTGTTTCTCCGGTGCCATCTTTCTATCTCTTGTCTTCTTAACTCTCTTTGTATTTTTCCGTTCACTCAACGCCCATCCCTCTTCTCTCTCCCTCTCTCCTCTTTTATACCCGCCTTTTCTCCTCTCTGCACTCTTTGAGTTTTTCAAAATCACATCCGCACTGAACAATAACAGACATTTCTTTGTGTGAGTGTTTACCGTAAATCTTATGTCTGAATGGACCTCATTTACCAATCGTAAACAAACAACATTTAGCCACGTGATAAGACAATTAAAAAAAACTGTCACGTGACATCCTGTGTGTATTACGTAATTTGTATAGAAGAGATAGAGAACCACGTGGCTAAATGTTGTTTGTTGGCGATTGGTGAATGAGGTCCAGTGAACCCCCTTTTCTTTTATACGCGCGTTGTTTTTATGTCCAGTGACTGGGGAGGTCAAGACCAAGGTGGACATGAGGACTGAGTGCAGGAACGATGTTACCTTTGAGGTCACCATGACCGATGGACACCACACAGTGGGGCCGCTGGTGATTGATGGGAAAATAAATAGTAGGTATAATTTTTGGGTTTGACTGTGTGAATGATAGTGTCTTAATGTGCTCTATTGTGTGTGTATGGGTGTATGTGACTGTGTGCGTGTTTGTGTGTCTTGTGGGTGACTGTGTGAATGACAGTGTCTTAATGTGCTCCAGTGTGTGTATATGTGACTGTGTGTGTGTGTTTCTGTGTTTGTGTGTCCACGTGTGTGCCTCTCTGTAAATCCATGTGTCTATCTCTTGTGTATATGTGTGCCTATGTGTCTGTTTATTCCTATGTGTGTGTGTCTCTCTGTGTTTGTGTGTCTCTTTATATCTATGTGTGTCTTTCTGTCTGCCTCTGTCTCTGTGTGTGTATGTGTGTGTCTCTCTCATTGATTATTATATTTCTCTCTATTTGTTTTTCAGAATTAGTGAGTGTGTAGGTATTAATAGTTAATAATTAATAGTTAAAAAAAAAAGAATGTTTAGTGACAGCGCCTATCCTTTAAGGGCTTATTATACATCTAGAAATCTGATATCTCACAGCTGAATTCCTAATCATATTAACAATATACATTAAGAAGTAGAAACCAGCCAATGGCTAATTAGTAAAATCTGTGAATCGAATTAGACAGCGATTGTTGATTTAAAAATAGATGGAAAGGCACACAAAACCAATGAAGATTATTCGTTAGTTGAGTGACTGACAAGCCCAATATCTTGGATAATCAGAAAGGACAGAACGAAGAAGCCCTGATAAATAAAGTTTCTTAATTCAACAAGCTCACTTAATTCTAATTCTCACCTAATTCTAAATCTCACATAATTCTAACTCTCACCTAAATCTCACCTAAATCTCACTTAATTCTTATTCTCACCTAATTCTCACCTAATTCTAATTTACACCCAATTCTCATCTTATTCTCATCTCATTCTCACCTAATTCTAATTTACACCCAATTCTCATCTTATTCTCATCTCATTCTCACCTAATTCTAATTTACACCCAATTCTCATCTTATTCTCATCTCATTCTCACCTAATTCTAATTTACACCCAATTCTCATCTTATTCTCATCTCATTCTCACCTAATTCTAATTTACACCCAATTCTCATCTTATTCTCATCTCATTCTCACCTAATTCTAATTTACACCCAATTCTCATCTTATTCTCATCTCATTCTCACCTAATTCTAATTTACACCCAATTCTCATCTTATTCTCATCTCATTCTCACCTAATTCTAATTTACACCCAATTCTCATCTTATTCTCATCTCATTCTCACCTAATTCTAATTTACACCCAATTCTCATCTTATTCTCATCTCATTCTCACCTAATTCTAATTTACACCCAATTCTCATCTTATTCTCATCTCATTCTCACCTAATTCTAATTTACACCCAATTCTCATCTTATTCTCATCTCATTCTCACCTAATTCTAATTTACACCCAATTCTCATCTTATTCTCATCTCATTCTCACCTAATTCTAATTTACACCCAATTCTCATCTTATTCTCATCTCATTCTCACCTAATTCTAATTTACACCCAATTCTCATCTTATTCTCATCTCATTCTCACCTAATTCTAATTTACACCCAATTCTCATCTTATTCTCATCTCATTCTCACCTAATTCTAATTTACACCCAATTCTCATCTTATTCTCATCTCATTCTCACCTAATTCTAATTTACACCTAATTCTCATCTTATTCTCATCTCATTCTCACCTAATTCTAATTTACACCTAATTCTCATCTTATTCTCATCTCATTCTCACCTAATTCTAATTTACACCCAATTCTCATCTTATTCTCATCTCATTCTCACCTAATTCTAATTTACACCTAATTCTCATCTCATTCTCATCTCATTCTCACCTAATTCTAATTTACACCCAATTCTCATCTTATTCTCATCTCATTCTCACCTAATTCTAATTTACACCTAATTTTCATCTTATTCTCATCTCATTCTCACCTAATTCTAATTTACACCTAATTCTCATCTTATTCTCATCTCATTCTCACCTAATTCTAATTTACACCTAATTCTCATCTTATTCTCATCTCGTTCTCACCTAATTCTAATTTACACCTAATTCTCATCTTATTCTCATCTCATTCTCACCTAATTCTAATTTACACCCAATTCTCATCTTATTCTCATCTCATTCTCACCTAATTCTAATTTACACCCAATTCTCATCTTATTCTCATCTCATTCTCACCTAATTCTAATTTACACCCAATTCTCATCTTATTCTCATCTCATTCTCACCTAATTCTAATTTACACCCAATTCTCATCTTATTCTCATCTCATTCTCACCTAATTCTAATTTACACCCAATTCTCATCTTATTCTCATCTCATTCTCACCTAATTCTAATTTACACCCAATTCTCATCTTATTCTCATCTCATTCTCACCTAATTCTAATTTACACCCAATTCTCATCTTATTCTCATCTCATTCTCACCTAATTCTAATTTACACCCAATTCTCATCTTATTCTCATCTCATTCTCACCTAATTCTAATTTACACCCAATTCTCATCTTATTCTCATCTCATTCTCACCTAATTCTAATTTACACCCAATTCTCATCTTATTCTCATCTCATTCTCACCTAATTCTAATTTACACCCAATTCTCATCTTATTCTCATCTCATTCTCACCTAATTCTAATTTACACCCAATTCTCATCTTATTCTCATCTCATTCTCACCTAATTCTAATTTACACCCAATTCTCATCTTATTCTCATCTCATTCTCACCTAATTCTAATTTACACCCAATTCTCATCTTATTCTCATCTCATTCTCACCTAATTCTAATTTACACCCAATTCTCATCTTATTCTCATCTCATTCTCACCTAATTCTAATTTACACCCAATTCTCATCTTATTCTCATCTCATTCTCACCTAATTCTAATTTACACCCAATTCTCATCTTATTCTCATCTCATTCTCACCTAATTCTAATTTACACCCAATTCTCATCTTATTCTCATCTCATTCTCACCTAATTCTAATTTACACCCAATTCTCATCTTATTCTCATCTCATTCTCACCTAATTCTAATTTACACCTAATTCTCATCTTATTCTCATCTCATTCTCACCTAATTCTAATTTACACCTAATTCTCATCTTATTCTCATCTCATTCTCACCTAATTCTAATTTACACCCAATTCTCATCTTATTCTCATCTCATTCTCACCTAATTCTAATTTACACCTAATTCTCATCTCATTCTCATCTCATTCTCACCTAATTCTAATTTACACCCAATTCTCATCTTATTCTCATCTCATTCTCACCTAATTCTAATTTACACCTAATTTTCATCTTATTCTCATCTCATTCTCACCTAATTCTAATTTACACCTAATTCTCATCTTATTCTCATCTCATTCTCACCTAATTCTAATTTACACCTAATTCTCATCTTATTCTCATCTCATTCTCACCTAATTCTAATTTACACCTAATTCTCATCTTATTCTCATCTCATTCTCACCTAATTCTAATTTACACCCAATTCTCATCTTATTCTCATCTCATTCTCACCTAATTCTAATTTACACCTAATTCTCATCTTATTCTCATCTCATTCTCACCTAATTCTAATTTACACCTAATTCTCATCTTATTCTCATCTCATTCTCACCTAATTCTAATTTACACCCAATTCTCATCTTATTCTCATCTCATTCTCACCTAATTCTAATTTACACCCAATTCTCATCTTATTCTCATCTCATTCTCACCTAATTCTAATTTACACCCAATTCTCATCTTATTCTCATCTCATTCTCACCTAATTCTAATTTACACCCAATTCTCATCTTATTCTCATCTCATTCTCACCTAATTCTAATTTACACCCAATTCTCATCTTATTCTCATCTCATTCTCACCTAATTCTAATTTACACCCAATTCTCATCTTATTCTCATCTCATTCTCACCTAATTCTAATTTACACCCAATTCTCATCTTATTCTCATCTCATTTTCACCTAATTCTAATTTACACCCAATTCTCATCTTATTCTCATCTCATTCTCACCTAATTCTAATTTACACCCAATTCTCATCTCATTCTCATCTCATTCTCACCTAATTCTAATTTACACCCAATTCTCATCTCATTCTCACCTAATCATATTTCTGACTTTATTCTAATTCTCAACTAACTTTAATTCTCACCTAATTCTTTCAATAACACTATTGTATAAAAATATCCCAGATCCAAATGTAGCACCGACGGCCAGAAACTTGAACGCCATAGTCCAGATACCAGAAGATGGTCAGTGGACACCGTTCACAATGGACTTTCATGATGGTAATGGTGACCCCATCACATATACAGTTACAAGTACCAACCCAGCAGCACTGGCTCAGTTTAAAATTGACGGTTAGTGCCTCGCCTTCCATTTTTCCTCTCCAAAATCAAAACAAAAAAAAAACACTATGTGAAAAGAAAGTACAAAAATACACAAAACGTTAACTTGCTGACCAGTCGAATTTTTTAATTTTTTTTCTATTGTGGGGACCACTTTCTTGTGGAGTCTCCTGGGCAATAGACCTGCCTGCTCTCTTTTAAATCCGGTCCTGTGCATATGTCATGTGATTTGGGGAGACAGTTGAGCTAAAATAATGGCATGAGAAAAGGATTCAATGATTTTCAGAATTTTGATAAATGTAACAGGGTAGCTATGAATCATAGGTCAAAGTTCACCTCTATAGAAGAAACTTAAATACTAAATATACCTTTATAGTAATTGAATTTTTTTTTTAATTTTAGTCTGCACAATTAGTTTTGACCTGTTTGTGCACATTCTTTGTGACAGGATCCAACCCCAGAATTGATGTGGCATCTAAGCTGAACTATGAAGAGGCTTCTCGTAGAGAGACTGACCTGACCATACAAGCAACTGATGGTTTTTGTTCTTCACCTCCTTATCAATTGAAACTCAAGGTCGATGAAATAATTAATTCGTTTTCATTCATTAAAAAAATAAACTCCAGAGTTACACATTCTTCTCGCAGTATTGAAGTATTGCTTAATACTGTTTGTGTATGTTAATACAAGTCAAAATTTGGATCAGCTTACGTCTGCGTAGCGAAATATTTGCCTATGATGGGTGCCTATGCTGGTAATCTATGATGGTAATCTATGATGAGGTGTTATGCTGATGTTAATTTGATTTTTTTAAAAATTTCTTTTCTGACCTTGAGGCCTTTAGATCATCTGTTTCCGCAGCCCACGGTTAACGAGGGTGTCATGTGGCCATCACAACGGCAAATCACCTTTACTTTTTCCCAACTAATGTCAGCTGGGTTGACTAAGAGGCGACCTTAAAACAAAAATCCATGGTTTAGAAGCTTAGCATTTTACCACTCAGCCACAGCGGCTCAGTTATTTGGATAAACCTATAACTAATAGTTGACTTTCATAAAGCTAAGACCAAAGGTGATGAGATTTTAACAGACTCGAGTAAAATACCAAAAAGAGAGGTGTGGGAGAAATAACATGTTCAAATTTTTTTTTACCAGGCAGACCGACAGACAGACAGACAGATAGATAGATAGATAGACATATAGACAGACAGACAGACAGAGTTGATATAAGCTTTGTAAAAATGTATACATTTTATGTTCACTACACCTTTGCATGTTCTCTTTCTCCAGGTGACTGACGTTAATGAACCACCCCAGATAACCCCTGCCCACTCTTCTATTGAAGTCTGCGAAGGACTGGTGAGTAGCTCTAGTCTAGAAAGTTCCATGGGTTGACTTGAAGTTTTAATATGTCTATAGAAGTCAAATAACCTGTTTAGATTATTAAGGATTGTCCAGTGATGTATAAGCGTGGTGGCCAAGTGGTCAAACGCTTGGCTTTCGAACCGAGGGATCTCGAGGTCAATACCTAGTGAAGACTGGGTGTAACAATGTGCGGTGTCCCACATTCCACCGTGTCCCGAGAGAGACTTGTTTAAAAGAAGAAATGGCAGAAATACACGAAATAAAACAACATGTAATAATCAGGTGAAAGGAATGAACATATTAACCACGTTATGACATAATGGAAAGCAGCCTAATAAACTCGTTCTCTCCTAATCGACGATACCATCGTTGATTTTGACCTTATTTAAATTAAATTAATGTTTACTTTTTAAACTTGACTTTGAATTATTAAAAAAAAAAACATGCACTCCCCTTTAATTCTATACCAAATACAACATTTTTGGATAACAAACGACAAAGCTTTTGAAGCCCAATCATAACACGGTAGTGAAATAGTCATGAGCAAAATGAAGCATTCCTTCCGAAACGTGAAAAAATGATTACAGAGAAATAGAGTTAAAGTTGCACCTCTTCTCCAGTTTATTCCTCAGTGGTTCTCACCTCTGCAATTCATCCAACACAACCTTAGCTTGAACCAAGACCGAACTTTAAAGTACGGCCTCAACGGCTCTCAACATTGACCTGCGGCAATACAATTTGTGGGCAGTGGAGACCAATAGCTTGTTGCTACGTCGTAGAGAGCGGTGACGTAGCAACGATCTATATGTCTACACTGGGCACTGGGCCCACAGGTTGAGACGTAGCAGGTCAGTGTTGAGGCCTGCAATCGCGATTCTTTTTTGACTGAGTTAAAGAAGAATGTCAAAGTTAAAATGTAACTATAATGTATTTTTAAAGACATGATGATTAAGACCGCTTTATTTATCCTGTTTAAAATTTGCTGCAATTACAATGACTCTTTTCTCGTATTAAAACAACACAACAGAAACATTTCACATAAATAGAACAGACACAACTTTAAGAAATATTTTAATTATTACACAGTTGTTTTCACTATATTAACTCTTTCTCTCCTAACTGACGATACCAACGTTGATTCCACCAGAATGTGGTAAATAATTACGGAAGGAGAAAGAGCTAAAAATAGTGTAGTCTGTATCAAACGATCTTATTTCTACGTTGAGTTGTAGTTTTAAATAATTTTGTTGTGTTGTTTTTTTATTTCCTCCAAGTCATCTAAAAGTTCAGTAACTCTGTTTTATTCTACACACATTTACTTATGTTGATTGATACGATTCTCTCCCCCAAGCGTTTTTTTCCCTTCTTTTTTTTTTCCTTTCGTGTCTTTTGTCTTGTTATTTATCTGCAACGCAAGTGATCTGCTCGTTTAATATCGTGAAAGAACAAGAACTATGTTCTAACCCACAGAATTCTTAGTGATCAATAGTCAATCTTTCATTCATTTAGGAAACATTTGGATGGTATACACTTATCCCATAACTTCGCTTCCATTATTATCAAATCAGATGGTCTTCTTGACGACCACCACCAGTCGAGATAACTGAAAGACAGTCCAGTGCACGACCAGGCAGTGGTTATCATCGGGTCCTATTGCTTAACTACCGACCGCATTCAACTCCCCAATTAGCAGACTGGACGCCATTTATTAAAATCATTATTAGATTGACACAGAGATACGCGCGGTAGGTAATTTATCTTCTGGTTTGAGTATGAGGTTTGAGTTTTGGGAAGTAACGTCTGTGATGTATAAGATAAGATAATGTCAAGTAAAAATAAGAGATAAGAGGACTCAGGTAGGTCCTAAAAAAAACTCAAAGTTTGAAATCCCAGTATTTGAACTCCTTACCACTCCGTTTGGAAATAGAACGCCTTACCACTCATCCACCGCGTTTACAGAACAAAAAGGGGGATTGACCCGCATCTCACTCGCTGATGGGGCTCTGCTTTCTCCACATAAGACGTTAAGTGCTGTATTGACTTTATCAGCGCTGATCTAGTGTCTGGTAAATCGTATTTACATCTTGTAAACAAGCAAAATTAAGAAAATAAAATACTTTGCTTAAATATGATGGGTATCTAAGGGCAAGAACTCCACATTTTCAGTCGCATATATCAATACTGTGATATTTATTTCCTCTTTTCGATAACAAACAAAAGTAATGAATAAACACTGTTTAATTGGATATTTGGTTTTTTTTTTTGTTCATGTTTTGTAAGGGATACTGAGTAACTGTGTAAAGTTTTCAACTTGATCCGAGAATGAGAAGTTACAGAAATAATGTGTACAAAGTTTGTACCAGACAGACAGACAGTGAGACAGAATGAGTTGGGTGTTTTAAATAAACGATAAACATTATAGCATCTGTATTTGAACAGAGAGAGATTGACCCTGGCTATCAAGTTACTGATGAGGACACCCAGGACGTACAGACATGGTCACTCAGGCCGGACATGTATAATGGTAACGGCTATTTCGGTATCGATCCTGATTCCGGACACCTGAAGACGCTAATTGACTACGATGTGGATCCCCCTGCCCTGATGCCACCTAACCAGATCTTTAAAGTCCAGGTCAGTAGTTCATTGTATGTTTAGAAAGAGGGCGCGTCTTTTTGTAACTGTTTCAATACGCCTAATAAGATCTATATTTCTTTTGTATACCTTTAAAAGAGTAGCCAGGAGATTGTTTTTCATAGCTATGTTTAATGACTAATATTATACTTATGTCTGAATACAGGTCTCAGATAAAGGAAAGCTTAACGCCACCGCTGATGTCAGCGTGACCTTTGTAGACTGCAACGACAACCCTCCCGTGTTTGTCAACCACTTTTACACCTATGCCACCACAGAGTGCACGGCTAAAGGTAAGCAACATATACGAGGGTATGCGCTGAGTGAATCAGAGCTGGGAACAAACTGATTACCTTTCACCCGGAAGTTCAATGTTGACCCAGCATTCCAGGACGAGTTCCTGTCAAAAGACTCGGAAGTAGATGGCTAAGCATTTCATTGGGCGAAAAAGTAAAACTCGTCCATCGAATAAATTGTAAATACCAGAGAATGCAGTCAAAGAAACTTTGTTACAACTAGAACAGTAGCTTATAGAAAAATGGCTTATAACTATCTTACAGAACAATGGTCTACAGAACAATGGCTTTTGGAACTATGGCTTATAGAGCAATGGCTTATAAAACAACTGCTAATAGAACAGTCGTCGTAGAAGGCCTTAACACTGACTTGCAAACGTCGCAATCTGTGGGCAGTTTAGACGAATAGCGTGTTGCCACGACGCAGGCATGTACGATGAGCTACTGGTCTGTATAGCCCACCGGTTGTGACGTCGCAGGTCAGTGGTTAAGCCTTCTATGACGAATCTCGGCTCAGCAATCTTCTAGATTTTGTCTTTCATTCGTTCATTTTGCATGCACTTCAATTATATACTCTCGAAACCATTTTTGGATCCATTTGTGCTTTGACCTTGTTCTACACCAGCGGTTCTCAACCTTTTAAGTTCGGCGACCCTTTTTACAATCCCCCACTCTGTCACATACACAGCAATAGAAGAATAGACAAAACAATCCATTTTTTCAATTGTCATTGGCGACCCCTGGCAAATCGTCAATCGACCCACAAGGGGGTCGCGACCCACAGGTTAAGAACCCCTGTTCTACACACTGTAGATTGATTATGTTAGCCAATAAAATGTTCTAATGAAGGTATTTATAATAATGCATTTGCTTTTTTGTTTCCATGATAACAGGAACCAAACTGGGAACTATTCAGGCCACTGATAAAGATAGTGCACGAGAGCAGAATAACGTGATCTACTATCAGTAAGCTTAAAATTGATATATATGATACATGATATATATGATACATGATATATATGATACATGATATATATGATACATGATATATAGGAAACATGATATATAGGAAACATGATACATGATATATATGATAAATATGATACATGATATATAGGATACATGAAAGATATATATGTGATACATGATACATGATACACAACACATGATATATATGACACATGATAGATCTATATGTGATACATAATACATGATACATGATACATGATATATATATATATGAAAGATATATATGTGATACATGATACATGATACACAACACATGATATATATGACACATGATAGATCTATATGTGATACATAATACATGATACACGATACATGATATATATATATATATATATATATATATATATATATATATATATATATATATATATATATATATATATATATATATATATATATATATATATATATATATATATATATATATATATATATATATATGATACATGATATATATGATACATGATATATATGATACATGATACATGATATATATGATTCATGATATATATGACACATGATACATAATATATATGATACATGATATATGTATATATACATGATACATGATATATATATGATACATGATATATATGATACATGATATATATTCTATATTAGAGAATTGTAAAGCCAAAATAAGAGTTTTATTAGAGCTGCTTAAACCGAGTTAAAACCGAGTTAAACGTTTCTTACAAAGCTTATATTAAATCACTCTGTTTCTCTGTCTGTTTCTCTGTCTGTTTCTCTGTCTGTTTCTCTGTCTGTTTGTCTGTCTGTTTCTCTGTCTGTTTCTCTGTCTGTTTCTCTGTCTGTTTCACTGTCTGTTTCTCTGTTTGTTTTGTAAAAAGTTTGACAGCGCCATTTCTCCCACACCCATTTTCTGATCAAGCTGAAATTTAAACAATAATTTATTGTACTTAAAAATATGAATCAATAACCAATCTGTCATTTTATTACAGGTAATTATTAATTTTGTTCGATATCAAATATGGGAAATATCTTCTACATTATTGAGAGACATAATTGTATTTATTTCCCTTAGATATGCTTTGTTGTTGTTGTTTTTTTAAAGGATATTTTTTTTATTTTGCATGTTTATATTTTTTTCTAATAGAGGGTCTGGTGGAAGTGTCAGCGTCGGAACCGGTGGGGAGGTCATCGTTCAAAATCCTGAACCAGCGGGCACGGTTATAACATTCAACGCCTATGCATATGACAGAGGACAGACTCCAGGGCCTCTTAAGAGTATCAACCCTACAGTCATTAGTGTAAGATTCACTGTAAGTTGATAGTTGAAAAAAACTAGTTATCATTAACTCACTAACTATGGCCTCCTTCAGTCACGAAGCGACTATGGATCATCTCATGGAAATGAGATGAATGCCTGGACATTAGCTGTGGTCAGAACGATGTCGCCCACACATCAGTTCCCCCCTCTCCACGCAGCTGATGTATCCAAAGGAACATCTGTGCCAATACAGTTTGGGGTCAGCGGTGTCGCAGGTTCTGCCAGGGCGTAGCTCCTGGTTTTTCCTCAGGGTTGACTACAGAAGCCTTTCCCATGATTAGGTATAGCTGCAAGGCAACATAGGTTTGAATTCAGATTTTTCCTTCTCCTAGGTGGGTAGCCAGCCATGGATAACAAGCCCCTCCTGCCCGAAGTTTACTGGTTAAGGCGCCAGTTACTCGCCTTGGCCCCTTCTCCTGTTAGTGAGAACAGTTCCGTGGGACTCAATTTCTGAGCCACACGTGAAGGCCAGGAGTTGGACTGGTTGTCAGAGGCTATTTGAGACGCATGCCATTAGGAAGCATTTTATAGGTAGTAGAGTGCTTACATGCATTACCAATTCCGGCAATGACAACCTTACGGAACCTAGTCATCACTATATAGTAAATATCTTCTGTACATTGGTAGAGACGCAACATTCTCCAAGTAGGTTTAAGTAGATTATGAAACAGAAGGTAGCTGCTGCTTAATGTAGTTTCGTAATTCAATTACTTAGTTTATTCTTCTTTCAAATGACTTATAAGATAAGATAAGATAATTTTAGTGGTTGGTTCAGACAAATGAAAATTCAGTTTAACTACAGTTTTCCACCTTAGCATTTCTACTATAACAATGACAAAATATAGATGCAAACACAAACAACATGGTCACCACACTAGAAATAACTTGTCGACATTTCACCAAAAGGAAGAAACAATGGTCTTCTTACATATGTAGTCTAACGAGCAGATCTAAACATTCGCGAATCCAGGTGAAGACTGGGTTTTATTTTGACAGAACCTGCTCTAATGGGCACCTGACATGAGTTGAGAAAATGTAAAGACGGATGGTCTTTGGGTTGGCCACAAAACACCCTCGGGATACAGAAACAGATGACCTTGACATCATCTATCCTATAAGTCGAAAGTTCTGAAAGAGGAACTTTACTTTCACTTTTTCACATTCCCTAAAACACCAAAACAGTTACTTCCTAAGTTTTTAAAACCAATACAAATATGAGACAGTCATATGTGCTGAACATTTTCTGCAGCCATGTCCAACCACTACGACTAGGACTACCACGCCATTAACCAAAGCCCCCAATACAACCCATACTACAGCTGCCTCGACAACCACCAAGACCCAGAAGAAAGAGGTATTTTCTTTAACTTCTTACATCATTCAATTAGTATAGAAATATTCGTTAGAAATCGTCATTCTTTCATTCACTGTCTGCCACGTTACACCAGCTTCATTAAGCTGTCATCAATTAAAACTATTGTGCTGCTGGCATTTTATTTATCATGTTGTTACTGGTTAAACAGATATACTGTTAGCAGTTTAACTGATATTCTGTTAGTGGTTAAACAGATATGCTGTTAACAGTAAAACTGATATTCAATTAATGGATAAACAGATATACTGTTAGCAGTAAACTGATATGCTGTTAGCTGTTAAGCTGTTAAACTGATATGCTAAGCTAATAAGTTGTTAAACTGATATATTATTAACATGCTGTTAACAGCTAACAGCTTCTCAGTTTAACAGCTTATCAGCTTTACAGCTACAAGCATATCATTGTAACAGCTAACAGCATATCAGCTTAGTAGCTAACAGCATATCGGTTGATACACTGTTAGCGGTTTGAGTATTATAATTATTATTAATTATGTGTATCTGATACAATCATTTTCATTTATATTGACATTTAGCTTAATATTCAGGAAATCGACTTCACCATTTATAAAAATTTATAAAGAAAGGGAAAAATAGAGACAGAAAGAAAATCTGCCTTGATAGAGCATCATTTCACAAAACTCCTTTGCCAAATTATAAGAAATTGTTCTTTTTGAACGAGAGCCAAACAAAAATAAAATGTTTACGATTTAAAAAAGGTGATGAATAATTAGAGTGAAAATTAAATTCATCTTTTGAATGGATGGGACAAATTCTTGCAGGACTCCAACTTGCCTTGGATTATCCTCGCCAGCCTCCTTGGTGCTTTGATGTTGGGTTTGCTGACATTCATGCTGTGGAGGTACGGCGACCTGATTGTCAACTTCTTCAAGGGAGGATGCTGTGCCGCTAGAAACTGTTGGACTCGCGATAAACCAAGGTCAGTGAAGGCCACACATCTTCAGACTTATTCAATCTAGACTCGTCCATTGTCTTTTCATCTTATCATTCAGACCAGGGCCGGCCTTAGGCCGATTTTACTAACTGCTCCAAATTGGACCCCACCATTAAAATTTGACATATCACTATCAGTCATAGCTCATGTCTTAGACTTTTAAAGATGTAGGAAAGGGTTAAGATATCACACGGTTGACGTAACTTTAACCCACTAACGCCTATTTCACTTCAGCTGCTTCCACTGCATGTTGTATAATAAATGTTATAAAATAAAACTTCTCTTATTCCTTGTTTACCATTCTCTTAACATTCAAACTACTTTCTCTTATCATATCTTAATCACAAACGATCTCATCGACAAGTCCACCTTCTCTTATCTTGAACGTATATACAGTTGTCCTAGTTTCTTATTATTGAGACATCACAGTCTCATTGCCTAGTTATATTGAGAATCATTTCTCTTATCTCATCTCATACTTATCATTCTATTATGTTATCATTTGGACAACCTCTCTTATAGAACTAAATTACCATTGTGTTATTGCCGTATCATTCATAGACTCTAATTACGGATTATGGGTTTGTGCTAAACATAGCTAAAGTACATCATTTTTAATATGTCATCAGAGTTTAATGAAGCAGTTAAATTATGCTAACACTAGCTCCTTATATGACCTGCTTAAGAGCTATTGTTTACTAAAAAATAGTGCATGTATTTTGTCCTAGCTCCTGGTATCTTTCAGCCTTTGTCAAAGTTTACATTTAATTTGTAAACTATCGCTCGTGATATTTATGTCAAGAATTTGTTTCATATAATGTATAGCAAGAACTTTGTACACAATTGTCCTTCTTGAATTGTTTATTAATTTAGAAGCTCTCCAAATTGTCTATTGCTAGTTAGACGTAAATTTGATTTAGTTTGTTTGTTTTACATAGAGGTCGAACTTAGGTTCTTTTGAAGACATTCTGACCATCAAATGTCTACAATCATACCGGTTCAGCATCTAGCACAGATAAAGACTTAATAGGCATAAAACACACACAAACACACACACACACACGCACGCACGCACACACACAACACAACACGTACACTCTGAACACACAGAGACAAACACATAAAAATGAGCACAACTATATCTTAACAAAATTGTTTTATTGGGAGACATATTTTTAAAACAACATTTTTTTCAAACTAAAAAAAAGAACATAGAATATAAAATAAAATATAAAAGAAACATAGATAATATATATATATATAAATATGTATTCATACAAACATTAAATAACAACACTCAGCATAAATCTAACATAGTACAATAGCTTTATGGTCAGCACTTGGTTTAGCTTTATAGAGAGCAGGAATATACAGGAGCAATGGGTTAAAGCAATGGGGATGAAAACAAGGGTTAATTTTGCGGTGATATTAATCAGATCAAAATTTGAAGCACTGAACTATA
Organism: Biomphalaria sudanica; assembly: GCA_036873155.1. NCBI lineage: Eukaryota > Metazoa > Mollusca > Gastropoda > Planorbidae > Biomphalaria > Biomphalaria sudanica. Next base: position 25,715 of record JAZGLO010005126.1, read on the forward strand.
TATGAATGTCCTTTAGTTTATCAACCTTTAATATGACTTTTGTTTTGGGCAAAAATATTTTAGACCATTGTACCACTAGACCATATTTAAATCTCATAGTTCCAGTGGAACGTGTTTTTGACTCGTTCCAGTGGAACATGTTTAGCCCTCATAGTTCCAGAGAAACATATTTTTGCCTCATAATTCCAGTGGAACATGTTTAAGCCTCATAGTTCCAGTGGAACATGTTTAAGCCCCAAACTTCCTCTAGAAGTCAGATAGTACTGCTCAGATTGCTGGTATTTTGAACTTTGGGATTATTAATACTATCATAAGGTCTTCAACTAACTCTAATAGAAACCTCACATTAGCTAGTAGAAGTAAATCCTTTGTTCTAGCCACCCGGCACCCTCCTACGCCGTACGCTATAAAAGAATAGGCGTTTGGCACTATCTACATCATAGATCGAACGTTTCGAAATTGAAACTTAATATATAATCCTCATTTACAGTTTAACTACTTTATCCTCTTAGCTGTCCAGTGGCGTAGCTTTTGATTAGAACTTTTGAAAAAGGGAAGGGGGGGGGAAAGAAAAGCACTGCTGATCGGTACAATAAGACTAAATTAACTTCATACCACACCTGAACTCTTTCATGATAATGTACCCAGCAGTCTGTAAGCTCCATTGTTATCGAATGGCAGGAAGCAGGCAGGGAGGAAGTGACGTCATGGACACACTGAGTGAAATTATTACACACGAACACACACACACACTTTTTGATGAGCACGTCAGCTAGGATTTAAACCCACTACAAGCAGAACAAAGTTTGAACACTACATAAACCTTGCGTGCAGGGGCGGAAACATTCAAAAAACTCAGGGAAAAAAAAAACAGTATTGGGGTAGCATTTTTTTACAGATTCATAAAATATCAGAAGGTAGAGAGGGGGGCATTGTTCATAAAATTAAGAAACATAATATTACACCTCAAAATATCATTATATATAATATGGCACATTGAATGAAAGTGAGAAAGAGGCACCTGTTGCACCCATTCCCGGATACGCCAATGTAAAGCAAACGACACTTTGAACATAACATTAAAAAGTATAAAATTTTATCTTTTTATACAGTGCAAACATCATGGCTATACACATACACCACACATGAAACATGAAAAGTCGATTTAAAACAAAAAGCTTACCATACAGACAAATGGGTTTGTAAACTATCAAATCTGTAAGATTTGTAATTTGTAAGACTTGACCTAGTTCTTATCGTGACGAGAGGTCATTGCACTGACCCATAACGTTTTCAATGGTTAGGTTTTATTTATTTATTTCTATATTGTGGCGAACTCCAATATGATTATGGGAACCTTTACCTGTAGAATACTAGAGAGATAGCTAGTCTATGGCTGCTAAATCTCAATTTTATTAAGCAATTTTTGAATTGAAATTTATATAAATTTCACGCTATCTTAATCAAAGACTTATCCCATCTGTAGTAGGTAAAGACTAACCTTACTTTCATTACTCAGGAACTTATCCTACATAAATAACACAAAGGCTATCCTAATAAAATTATTCAAAAATTATTGTTAGTACATTTTTTTAAGGCTAGCCTAGCTAAATTATGTCAAGACTTTCCCAATTAAATATTACAATGATTATTAGCCTGGTTAGTGGAGAAGATCCATTATTCTCGGATTTCCAATTAAATTCTTGATCTCAGAATTAATAATACTGTAGTTCATACGGATTGTGAGTTCTATATCTTCTCAAGTTAGTACGTTTCTGTTGGTTGCCACAAGATTTGAACATTTTATTGGGCGAATAGACATAAATAGAGACGCTGTATTTTTGTAATGTCCGACAATATAAAAGAAAGCGATGTAACATTAAAAAAAAATATATATATATAAAGTAATGGAAGAACAAAACATGTTACGAAACTAAATCACAATTAGTGAGTAATTGTTAATCACAGAACATTATACCCGTTTAAAAACAGAAATAATTAATTCAAGATATTAATCTTTATTAAGGAGGAGCGATTAGCAACCCAAATACGGGAACACCCAAACAGAAACTCATTCACTGGTACATTACATTGACTGCACATTTCGCCATAATCATTTCCTTTTTTTTTTTTTTTACTTTCTTTGCTATGTGTATTTTATTGCTCAAAGAACATATGCCGGATTTTTAGTAAACAAAGGGCACATTCCTGTGATTAACTTTGGTCAGAAATTCCACAAGACCTTACTGTGTGGTAAATCACAAATTATATTAAACAAAAAATTAAAATACCAAATAAATTTGAAATATAAAAATATATAAACATTATTGGGCTTCAGATGAAATCAACCATAAGTTAAAAATATTGTTAATCAATACAAACAAAAAACACAAAGAATATTTTTGGTTTTGGTGTGCTTGCGTTAGTGAGTCGTATGTGCGTCCGCGTGTTTCAGACAAATCGGGAAGGGGGGCCATGGGTGGCATTATCATCCAGTGTATAGATCAATTAATTTCATTTAAAAAAAAAAAAATAAATAAATAAATAAATGGAGACATTCCAAATCTGTCCATCACTTTGTTGTAAGCATAAAGACGTATTATATCCCTTATATTAAACGTCAATTTAAAATTATGTAAATTAGGGCAGACCTTAAAATTTAAAAAAAAAAAAAAAAAAAAAAAGGATTAGATTTAATATTGTTACAATTTCTGGTAGATTAATAGATCGTCTACAGCAACCTAAATGTGCTTCAGTATCACACAAAAAAATCCCTATGATTCTTTGTATTGACTAATTTGAAAAGAAATCAAACAAACTTATTATCATCTTACAATGATATTGTCACTTTCGTGTGTAATGAAGAGTGACGAAACCATTACTAAGGTAAATATAAACAATAAATAGTGGTTGTAACAAGAGTATCACACTCAAATGAATAATTATAGGCAACATAAATGGCATCATCAGACTTACATAAACAAGCCCACATCTATAACTTACGACTGCGGTCAAATTGATGACATAATAAGCCTCATATTTTAAACAAGAGCTTATAAAAACAGGAGACAAGCTATATACATACATTTAAAATCTACATATTGTCAGGGGAGGCAGCCGAATTAGGAATACGTAAAATAATTAAACATATGTATGCACAATTCTGCAGTCGTGATCTGCATTGAACGAAACTAGTAGTTTAATATTGTACAAGCCATTGAACTAATTCAATACATGAAAATAAAGCTCTAAAAAAAGGAAACAATCTAAAAGCACCGTAGACTACAAGTCATCACAAATAATAAATCCTTAATTTTTTTCCTCGTGAAATTTATTGATTAGTGAATGAACCACTATACACCTATAACGACAGTAGTTCTTACTGAGGGCCCGGGCAAGCAACCCTGGTTTAACGTAGGGCCCGGCTGGAAACGACTTTTGGCTAAAGGGGGCGCAAAACCAAACTCCTTTGGGAGCGCCCCCGTTGCAATGTGAAGGGGTGGTAAGAAAGCTCCCAGGACGTGTCGAAAAATCCAGGCGCCGTTCCTCAAGGGACCGTTTAATAAATGGCGAGTCCCGCTCGGCAAAGCTGTCAAGATATAGGAAAATGGCGTTGGTCGCCGGTATGATTTGACCTGACGAACTAGCCCGTGAGGTAGAATCGACGTTGACAATTTAGACATTAGCTTCGACCCTCGCTAGACAGAACTCTTAGTTCATTCATGCTGGTGAGAGAGAGAGAGAGAGCTTTGGCTTGCCTAGGTTTTCATGGCTTTGGCTTCACTCTTAAGACAGATCAAACTTGTCTAATGATGGATGCAATCTATGTAAAGAGCCCTGTCAGTCTATTGCCCATGGCGCCTAAGTACTTGTAGTTAGGACAGGTCTATCTACTGGAATAGCGCATAGTTTTGTTTACAAAGCCTTTATCAACTCTGTCTGTCTGTCTGTCTGGTAAAAAACTTGTACACGTTCTTTCTTTCACAAACAATTTCAGATTAACCTGAAATTTTGCACAATTATTTCTCTAACCTGACAACACAAGAATCAATTAAAAAAAAAAAAAACAACAACAACATATAGTTCATTAACTATTGGTAATTAATTATTTTGTTTTGTTTCTTGAACAAGGGAAAGAAATTGTACTTAACAGATGTGGCGGTATAGGTTGAATTAGTCCCAATTGATGACTCTTGGATTCTGGGTGAACATTTTTTTTTTAATGCATTTTAAAAAACGATCACGTAAACATTCACAAAGATATACCCATCTTGCTGAATGCCTTTCCCAACTGGTCTAGTCAAGTGATAGGATCATAGCGCACGGGGAAGGGGGGGGGGGTTATCAAGGAGAAGGCTTTCCGTGCTGCCTTTAGGTGCTGAGTAAACACAACTCTGTTCAAGTGGGGTGTCGGGTTCGAGCCAGGTAGTATGTAGCCAAACTTTTTAGGTTCTCGGCCAGACATCCTTAGACAGAAACGTATTTTAGTAAGTGGACCAACGTGTATTTTCATGCAGTCTCATACAGACTTATTTTTACTATTCCTATTCTAGCTTCATGGATGGAGCCTAAAACCTGCCTGGGTGGGTGGACATGGGTCTTGAAAACGGCTCTTAAAAATGTCCTAGAGTCTTTGAGAAAACATTGATTAGCTAATAGTCACTCTGGGAAAGCTTTGGTTTGAACATTATAATTTTTGAAAATACAATCATCTTTAAATTAAATTAGGCTTACAATTTTTTTTAAATAATTAGATCACTGTATTTTAAATCTTTTAAAATCTGGATCTATATCACAAAACTAGATTTCTCTATATTGTGAGTAGATTTATACATGGTTTAAGGCAGGGGTCGGCAACTTTTTGAGACGAAAGAGCCAAAAATTACAATTTACTCAATTTCAAAGTTTTTAAAGAGCCACAAATTTTCTTGCCAACTATAAATAGTACTCGGATAAATAAAGTTCTT
>JAZGLO010005130.1:0-50258 GCA_036873155.1 Biomphalaria sudanica
AGATCTCTTCTTAACCAACAGACCTGGATTAGTAGTTGATTATGATATTATCCCTGGTCTATCAGACCATGAGATCATAAAAATACACAGTCAGATAAAAGCAGTAGCCAATACAAAAACCAAAAGAAAAATCTTACTCTGGAATAAATGTAACCTAACACAACTACACCAAGCTGCATTAAACTTTCAACAAACATTCTTATTAGAAAAAGACATTAACCAACCAGTCGATGACCTCTGGAATTTCATTAAAAACCATCTTAAAAGCATTATAGAAAATCATATACCAACTAAATACATATCAAACAAAATAAATAAATGCTGGCTTAATAATAGACTAAAGAAGCTTTGTAAACAGAAGGAAAACCTATATAGAAAATTTAAAGAAACCAAGGCAGAAAGAGTTTACAAAAAGTATATAAAAATTAAACACCTAACCCAAAAAGTAAGCAGACAGCTGCAGAGTGAATACATAAACAATGTAATATCTAAAGATAACAACAAAAACCTATGGTCATACATTAAGTCTAAGAAAATGGAAACAACAGGCATAGCGCCATTAAAAGATGAACATAACATAATACATAATGATAATGAAACTAAAGCAAACATCCTAAACAAATACTTTGCATCAGCATTCTCAGCCCCAGGAGACAAAGACATATTTCTTAATTTGAACCAAGTAGACAACATAGAAGATTTAGTAGTACAAGAAAATGGAATTAAAAAACTATTAGCCAACACCAAACCAAATAAAGCGTCTGGACCTGATGGTATTTTTTCAGCTAGATTACTCAAAGAACTAAGCAATGAGCTAGCCCCGGTGTTCAAAATACTCTTTCAGGCATCGCTTAACCAGGGCAGAGTACCAAAGGACTGGAAAGAAGCTAATGTCACCCCCCTATTTAAAAAAGGAGAAAAATCTGATCCAGGAAACTACAGACCAGTATCACTTACCAGCATCACATGTAAAATCCTAGAACACATAATATGTAGCAATATCATAAACCACTTAGACAAACATAATGTCCTCACCCCATACCAACATGGCTTTAGGAAATATAGATCATGTGAAACACAACTAATAGGACTAATTGATGATTTTTCTAAAGGTTTAGATAAAGTGAACAAATAGATGCTATCTTACTAGATTTTTCTAAGGCTTTTGACAAAGTTCACCACCATAGTTTGCTTAAAAAATTAAAATATTTCGGCATTAACGGTCCACTGCATCAGTGGATTAAAGATTTTCTGATAGGGAGAGAACAAACTGTAATAATAAATGGCTCTAAATCAACACCAATAACAGTAAACTCAGGTGTACCTCAAGGAACAGTCTTAGGTCCACTACTATTTTTAATTTACATAAATGATTTACCAAATTGCATTAGTTCAGGAACAAAAGTCAGATTATTTGCAGACGATTGCATAATATATAGAACAATAAAAACAAAACAAGACACAGATATTTTACAAAGAGAATTAGATGAATTACAGAAATGGGAATCAAATTGGAGCATGTCTTTCCACCCAGAAAAATGTCAGTTGTTAAGAGTAACAAAAAAACTAAAACAAATTAATTCCACTTATCTTATTCATGGCAAACCAGTAACACAGACTAAAAACTCAAAATACCTAGGTGTTATAATAAATGAAAAAATTGTCATGGAATCCACATATTGATGAAACTATAAAAAAAAATCCAACAAAGCATTAGGGTTTATTAAAAGAAATTTTTATAAATCAAATAAGAACATAAAACTAAAATGTTATTTAACCTTGGTTAGGCCAATAATAGAATATGCATCCACCGTGTGGGACCACTTAACTCAAGAAAACATTAAGAAACTGGAACAAACACAAAATAGAGCAGTGAGATTCATAACAAACGAATATTCACATTTGACTAGGGTAACACCATTAGTAAAATCACTAAATTTAGAAAGCCTTCAGGACAGAAGACTCAAAAGTAAAGTAGCAATTATACATAAAACACTGAACCATAATCTTCAAATACAAAAACAAAATTTAATAAAATACTCTGAAAGACACAAAAATAAAGGCACATTCCTCGTCCCATATGCTAGGACAAATTTGTACAAACACTCCTTCTTCCCTAGTGCTATTAGAGCATGGAATGGGTTGCCTGAGCTAGCCAGAAAAACCAGTGACTTGGCAGAATTTAAGTCATTGGTTAATATGCATGACTAAATGCATGACGCGTAGGACGTAATCATCTTCTTTTTTGAAGTAACGTCTGTATTATATAAGATAAGATAAGATAGTTGTACTGTTGTTGTACATTAAAAATGCTTCTAATTAAACAAATTAGCGTAAAGTGGGAGACCTATAACATAGTTTGATCTATTACTTTGTAATTTTTAAATAAATTGAACGTGAGTTGGGACTTCAATATATTACATATAGTATATTGCACACATATCATTTATGATATTATAAAGTATCACTAACAATATATTGTACATGACTTATCAAGTCTATCACTGACAGTACCTGATCGTAACTTTTTACTTATTACTGACACTGACAATTACCTTGCCATCTTTCACAACAGCTACTGCCAGTGCCGGGTTCTCGTGGCAATTAAAACTTTCAAGAACCACTCGGTCAACATCCTCTTGATCGAATTCCACAACATCCTCTTGACTGCAACATGTGTGAAACAATGTTACATACATTAATGTCACAGTGAAGAAGAATGTGCGAGATCTGGCCCACATTGTTTGTATGAATAAACAACTCAACACAATTTCATTGACCTGGAGTTTTCGTACACAATTGGTTGATTTATGGTATGCACGTGCTGTCTATGGGGTGTACACGTGCAGAGGAGCCTGTTGCACGATACACACTGTATAGGCATCTGGTGTAGCATCCCTCACCCCTCTGACCCCTGCAACTCACCTGTAACCTCTGTGCTCGACGCAGCCAGATGCTGGAGTTGATGGACACAGCGAGAAGTGTGTTTAGTACTTAAGGAAAATAAAAATGCATTCACTATGGTCACGTGGTCATGTCAGGCGCTCAAGAGCTTAATGCATGAATTTTTTAAAAATGTGTTGTCTCCCCCCCCCCCCAACCATACCTTACTGTTTTCCTCTACCTGCTCTTTTTCATCGTTTTCGCCTCTGACAATCTGCCCCCCTCCCTCTCTACATTTCTTTTTTATTACAAAGCTTATATCAAGTCACTCTGTCTGTCTGTCTGGTAAATAGTTTGTACACGTTATTTCTCCCACACCCAATCCCGGATCTAGCTTAAATTTTAAGACTAACGCACACTTATTTATTTTACATAACAATAAAATAACCAACAGAACAGAAATAACTAATTAACTAATTATTTTGTTTGGTATCGAACAAGAAATAGATATTGTACCCTTTATACTTTGTAGGTCGCCGTTTTAAGTTAACAATAGATATAACTACAAAACCTTCTATCTTTGCTGGCAGAGTGGCTAGTGGGTTGGCTACAGGAGATTTAAGCCCTAGAGTTCGAATTTAGTTCTTCTCTCCCCCCCCCCACCCCATCCCCCTTCTTTATTTTTACAATTTTGCAATTTTGAGTTCCATTTTTTATCTCTAAAAATAATTAAATTCTAAAGTTATTTCTAAAAAAAGTTTGAAATGGTCAGGTTTTATAGCCTTGTGCCTACAGTGTCATTGTTTGCTATCAACAATGCCTCTGTATTGTAGGCTTAGGTTGTAAATTTATTAGCGTTAGTCTTAAAATTCAAAACATTTTTAAAGTACATAAATTAAATATTGAGCTAATATAATAGTTTACATTAATAAAATCGTAACTTGTTACGTGCCGACACAAGATGCTAAACAGACTTACGATACAAAATAAAAAAATGGAAGGACGTCTTGAACAGATTGATATCATATTGTTTCTACCTAACCAGAATTTGGCATGTCATTACCATGTTGACAATGAGTACTTATTGAATACAATGGGTCCAAGGGAACTTTTTTTGTGCCGTGTTATCTAAATATGACACTGTTTTGAAAGACCAATTATAAGGCTGTAAAGCAGTGATGCTAAATGAGTGTCTAAGTAGAAGTGTTGAACACACACAACGTCAAGAGACATTAAGGGCAAAGGGACAAACACGAGACTTTCATGAGCTACTGAATGCAAACTACACGAGACTTTCATGAGCTACTGAATGCAAACTACACGAGACTTTCATGAGCTACTGAATGCAAACTACACGAGACTTTCATGAGCTACTGAATGCAAACTACACGAGACTTTCATGAGCTACTGAATGCAAACTACACGAGACTTTCATGAGCTACTGAATGCAAACTACACGAGACTTTCATGAGCTACTGAATGCAAACTACACGAGACTTTCATGAGCTACTGAATGCAAACTACACGAGACTTTCATGAGCTACTGAATGCAAACTACACGAGACTTTCATGAGCTACTGAATGCAAACTACACGAGACTTACATGAGCTACTGAATGCAAACTACACGAGACTTTCATGAGCTACTGAATGCAAACTACACGAGACTTTCATGAGCTACTGAATGCAAACTACACGAGACTTTCATGAGCTACTGAATGCAAACTACACGAGACTTTCATGAGCTACTGAATGCAAACTACACGAGACTTTCATGAGCTACTGAATGCAAACTACACGAGACTTTCATGAGCTACTGAATGCAAACTACACGAGACTTTCATGAGCTACTGAATGCAAACTACACGAGACTTTCATGAGCTACTGAATGCAAACTACACGAGACTTTCATGAGCTACTGAATGCAAACTACACGAGACTTTCATGAGCTACTGAATGCAAACTACACGAGACTTTCATGAGCTACTGAATGCAAACTACACGAGACTTTCATGAGCTACTGAATGCAAACTAGTAGAAGATCTTGGCTTTGATGAAGTTATTGATAAGTTTGCAAGTTGGAAATCCAGAAAAGGAAACTTTGTTTGAAAGAGCATTGAATTAACTTCTTGGACGCTTGTCAAATGTTAAGTTTTAACAAAACAAATGTCTTTCGTACTCTTAATGCATTTTGTTTTTAGAAATTTTGAATGATTTCAGAATGTCGTTACCAACATAACAATAGAATATGGAATATTTTTTAAGGTCTAATATAGAGCACATGTTGATGTTAGGCTGTTTCTATTTTTCATAACCTTGCATTTTAATACATGTAAAACTATAAATTGTCATAAATGACTAACTTGACTGACGATCAGTTAACAGTAGTCTAACAATCAATGACTGTAAGGAATTAACTAAATTTATTATAGTCGAACAAAAGAATAATCCAACGAAAACTTTTGTATCGTCAGCGGGGTCGGGAGGGGGGGTACAACATGATCTGATCGCACCGGGTGACACCCACCCTAGTGACCCCACTGGATTTAGTAATGACATTGCAAAACACGAACACGTAATCTTCTAAACTGTCCCTAGAGTTTCTTACACACATTTCAATAAAAGATTGCTACTGAATGTGGCTTATAACATTGTTACTGATGACCAAAGTTGAAAATGTACTTTTGTGTAAGTTACAGTCCGTAAGTACCAAATATTACTTTGACGATTTTACAGTTCATAATGTGTAAGACACAGCTTACTATGTTTGGGGACTGTCATGCCAAATACCAATTCACTGTTTATCTTCAACAACATGTGTCCTACTGATATGACATTTTAATATTATGGATACAAAATAACAAAAATATCTGCAACCTATTTATTGTGATGTTTAAATATTGATACAGCAGGCACACATACAAATATTTCAAGTTTATTTCATCTTTTACTCTCCATTTCCACTGGAACAATCGCAAATAATGAATAGGATGATTTACAAATAAATAATTGGTTCGTTCAAGCAGCAGAAGATGTCCAAATTAGTTTAACTAATACTGACCCACCTAAAAGTATGCCAATTTTGAGACGCACTGGTTTGATCAAAGAAAGATGCCGAAGATAATCAATATTTCTGATTATACTCATGTGTAAGACACATATCATCATATACCTAACCATTGAACGGGCGACACCACATTACAAAAACATATTTTAAGCAAGTTTTTCATTTTAAAACATTGGTGAAAAAGAATGAGATACAATTTTAAAGTATTCTCTTTCTCTGCAAATATGGCATGCGTTTAGATTTTAGATCTATTAATATTGAAGAAGACAATAAATGCTTCCCAGGACCTTCACCTACTCAAATCCGGTACTTTTATACACATCATAAATAATTCCGCGCTATTTTGTGTTGCACTACCTAGTTGGGAAATTTCGTGCTATTTTGTCGGCGCTATTTAGTCCGCGCTATTTTGTCGGGTCCCCATAGTTACAACACTGCTCTTGTCATCTTAAGACTTTAATATGTCACGTTTTACAAGCAATGGAATACGTTTTTAAACTTAGTCACACACAAATTTTAGTGCGCACTTTGTTGTCTAGACAGTTCTAGAAACATCTCTGTTCCAATGTGATGTTTTTTTGTGCTATCTATTTGTATGTCACAAACCATAAGTCACATTGTGCAGCCAGTGGTTCACACATCTTTGTCTGACGTAATCCTCTTAGAGTCATAACAGTGAACGCCCAGCATCCAAAAGTGTTTCTTACACATTGCTTTCCAGGGTAATTAGCATAACTCGTAGACATTCATTCAAATCGTTTCATGAGTTTTTGCAATATCAAAACCAAATAAAATAAAAGTTTATAGAGTAATTCAAATAGAAATGGCAAAAAATAATTTATCTTATTGCATAATTGTCTTCTAGTAAAAGGTATTTAATTTATCATATTTTTTTTAATGTGTAAATTGAAGGGAACTAAGCCACCACGAGATTCATATGCTATTTGTAAGTAACTATGCAATGCGATTCAAAATAAGACCGATTGTTTCCCTTCGAAAGGGTTTTTTTTTTTTTTCAATCGTTGCTCTAGACTTTCTTCCAACTTAAATATTTTGTTAGGACTAAGATGACGTCATGCCAAGAGATAAGAACTACAAAATATTTTACTTCATGCCCCATTAGATAAGGATTCACTTTTGTTATCTTGCAGCATTCTTGTCGTTAAATCTAAATGATTCCTAGCCTCCGACATGTATTGAATGTCATCAAGGAAGGAGTGAATGGTCACTGAGTCATTACAATGACGAATTGTATAATGTACAGGTGCCTAGCTATATAAGAGCTTATTTTTAGAGCATTTCTTTGACAAAGCTCATAGCCAGCACTCCCTGATTACTCAAACAGCTAATTAGTCTTTCCATGGTGTTGGTCTACAAGTAGGCGGAGTCATACACCTTAGACTTAGAGGCATAAATAGGTCAAGCCAAAGAAAACATGGCGGTTCCTCTACACTCAATATTTGGCTGTTAACACGTTGTAAGTAGACACTAAGGTGAATGATAGATTTCTAGAATCTTGTATCGCCAGTTACTAGCCACTTCACATAGAAAGTCTATAGAATAGATATCTATAGTCTATGGTATTATTCAGCAATAGTTGGTAAGAAACTAAGTTTATTTTCATAATTTGCACAACTTTTTGGTATTTAGTCTTTGCATGTCAAACGATTTAGTGTTACATAGATTTGGCTATATTCGTGATAAATATAGACCTACGCGTCTAAATACATTTATACATATTTTGAATATTTATCAACGGTTTTTCAATCGTCTTTCTTGATTTTTTTTTCATTACATTCTTTTATTTTCACTTTAATGCTTTGATCATTCTGCAGACTTTCCTGTTCAACCAGACTCCCTGACCCTTCTTATATTGGAAAACTCTTCCATACTCTCGTACCACAGTCTTTTTTAGTGGCCCTCGAAAGGGGAATAGCCGCTATTAGTTTTGTGTGGCCTGTCTGTCCGTCCGCCCTGTTTACATTATAAAAACTAGAAACTATATTGAACATCCGATATCATAATATTTTTGATCTTTCAAAGTTCTGATGCTAGGCTACTTTTTCTGAAAGAAAAAAAAATGTTCAAAATCAACTATTCAAGCAGTTTTTTTCATAAAAATACACAATTTTTGCAACTATTTACACGGTACTTAATATATCCCTGCATATTTTTAACACATTTATGCAAACAGTTCCGTTTTTTTTTTAGTGTGTGTTTGTGTTTTTTTTAGTATGTATTCGAATATAGTTTAAAACAAGTAATAAAAAAATATAAAAGTAGTGTTTCATATTACGCACGTAAGGTTGGGACCCAAAGATTGACTTATTTTTTAAATGTTCAGTTTTTCTCTTCGTATCCAGGGCTCTTTGTCTTTGAATGGTCTGATCGTGTCCATCCAAGACATGCCTGGCAGGTAGAGAGAGGTCAAAGTGACAGCAATGGATGACAGTACACAGCCCTTGTCATTGCTAACTACTCAAGAGAAAATAGCTCTCTTGGAACAAGAGGTCCAGTCTCTTAAGGAAGCGCTGGCCAAGTCGATGGACACGATTGGTCAGTTACAGGAACAGGAGAAACTGCTGAGAGAAAGGTACTTCAACACATTCTCTTACCAAGTCGAAATTAGCATAATGTAAACATTACATTAACATAATGTAAACACAAATTAGCATAATGCAAACAATACACTATCTTCCAACACTCTAAAAATAGATAAGAACAGCTTTTCATTCAAGATTAATTCAAACTTAATATTATAGTTTATATCTGCTTTTGTATAGTGCGTGTTTATTTCTCCAATGGCTTGCTCAGATCGCTCTGGTCCACTCCTTGTCCACATGTTTGGGGAGGAGGGGGAGTGGTATTTTTCGTATTGCCTTTGGGCGCTCTGCAAACACAACTCAAGTTCAACATTTTGGGTCTACTTTGGAATTCAAGCGAAATTCGAGTGTTTTGTTTGTGTGTGTGTCACTCAGCCACAAATACATTTAAATATACATCCATGCTTTGCTACTTGTAGAAACATACAGGCGTCAATTGTCCACTTGCATGGTTGTATAATAGTGAGATCTATTTTAAAAAAAGGTTATTCACAATTAGCTAGAGTAGTGTTTCCCAAACTTTTGACCAATGTGTACCCCTTTTGTAATTATTGTAATATAGAGTACCACTCGTATCCCCCCCCCCCAACCACGCTTCAATTTATGAATAGAACATAATAAATAAATAACAAATCAGCCTAGATACTGATGTGAGAGGCATAACCCCCCCCCCCTCCAAACTCTTCCCATGAGGCTACGCGTACTCCACCTTGGGAAACACCGGAACTAGAGAGTAACACTTGAGGGAAAGCGCTAAACTTTGTGGTTGCCCGAATCAGGCAGGAAAACGTAGATAAGCTTGCTTGTCAACACGCCAAGAGGCTCATTGACTCCCGACTTCAGACGACGTTTTCTTTCTGGATATGCTTCTTAGCTTTCGATCATAAAAGATAATCTGCAAGGCTGCACCTGTTTAGTTCCAGGGTTGCCTCTCCTATATTAGTTACTATCCCTAGCTTCATTTACTCGATTTAGAAATATGTCGCCCTATACTTGCTGTTTGCAATAATTTCTTTGGACTTTTCAGATATTCTAGGGGAATACTAGCTCATCCTCTATGAGTGCAAATCACTTGGTCCCGGCTGGTTATTTTGTATTTACGGCACCTTTCCTTGTAAGGGTCCTTAATTCATGATCTACCTGCTTAATGGGGACGTGCTTGGTAGAAGACTGTAGCTCCAAAACTGATCAGGAAACCAACTGATCTCAGATCATAAGTTACCTGAACGCTGAAGAAGAAGAATAAAGTCACGAAATCCATTGATTGAGTCGAACTCTAACACACACGCAGGTCTGGAGTAACAAATGGATATTCCTAAGACTAGGCTAAGACGTATTATTTAAGGAATGTCTGTAATTTATAAGAAAAGAACTCCCAAGTGCCTAGTCTCTATGTCATGCTGATGTCTACGTTTGATTATAGGCAGGCATGTTAATAGACTGACAAAACATTCCATTGTCTTAATAATCAATTTTACATTCTGTCATGATAAAGGATAAGTTTTAAAAAAGATTTAGATTTACTTCTAACCAGAATTTAAAATTGTCGTTAAAGTAGCCAAAATTTAAAATAAGTTAGAACTATAAAACGAATGTCCTGCATTGTCCAGGTTAGCTGACCAAGTTCACAACCAGTTCACAATGAGGTCAGGTCAAGTGTTTGAGGACCTAAATCTTGGAGCTCACAGACCAACAAGTCTGATTAGTGCCTACCATGACCTGTACCGAGAAGGTCGCGTAGACACACTGGACGCCTTGGACGAGATCCCAGAGCTGCATGGACTTGACATTCTGAAAATGAAGATTTTATTCTCGGTTGTCGTGGTAATTGCATTCATTGTATACTTTCAAATGTATCGAGTTCTACTGTTATTACTGTAATTATGAACTTATGCTCATTGTTCTGCTACTGTTAGGGTCACCATTCATTGTCGTCCCCTTGGCATTGTACATAACTGCACCCCACAATCGGGGCCTCGATGTTGTCTGCGAGGTCAGCTGACATTACACTTAAATATATTGTTATGTTATTCCACTTCGGTCTCCAATGTAGGGTTCTTTTGGTGTAGCTGACAGAGGAGACAAATAATTAGAAGGGGCGATAAATGAAGCACAGCGTTGTTACCGGTCTTTAAGTTACAGCACCAAACTGTTGGTAGACAACTAAACCGTTGTAGGCGTAATGTGTCTTAACTAATAAAACTTCAAATAACTTGAATAACTACCTTGGGAACAATACTTTATTTATAATATAGATCAAGTCAATGAGTGATTAAGTGTAATTTAGTAGACTTAAGTAATACTATTTCTTAACAAAATCTAACCTACTGATATAACACAACCTTTTAATGTCCCGTTCTGGAGTCGTCTCCCCTACTAAGACCAAGTGACGACAATGCCACCTAAGTTGCATCATTCACAACCAATCGTTAACCTCTTCTCATCGTCACCATAGAAACACACACACACTCCATAACGCATAGATACACAGTAGACTACACTTCCAAAAATGTAAAGTGTTTATTTGGAATAAATTGATGTCGTGGTATTGAACTCATGACAACTTTTGAACTCTTTCTGAGCTCCGGTTGCAAGTCTTGTGTCACTATGTCAAAGCTGGGTAGTTGTAAATGTCAGATATTTAAAATGTATCTCATTCAAAAGTCTTAAGTGGTTTTGGAAAACACAAAAACATTAAGAGAATGGAATATTTTAATATCTCAATATTGTATCGTATAATATCTAAGTGCACAAACAAAGCTTCAAGTATAAAATACTGTTGTAAACCTGGTGGTGACACAGATGGGGGTAGTGCTGTGTGATTTTCGCCACAGTCCAGCGCAGGACGAGCGGTCAACCGAGACCAGTGACAGTACACGCCAGTTCGGCAAGGACCAATGTCGTAAATATTACGCACGCAAGTCACGGCGAAAGTGATCAACTGGAGTGGTCAAGAAGGTTCGAGGCCAGTAGAGACACTATATAAGAGCGAGTGTGTCAGAATCACTTCACTTCACGTTACCTCGCAATGTGACCAGTACGACGCGAGAACCTGCACGGTTGAAGTCAGGCGGAGCAAGACTAGGTTTTTGTAAAGACAGGGTTAATGTTGTTGCCAATTGCGATGTATTTGAAATTAAACTGACTGATACTTTGGAGCCCTGAGTTGTGAGGTTCTTTAAGTTCGTTGTGGCGTGTGGTGCAGTTTGAAGAGAGCCTGGATAGTAGGAGAGACGTAACAATACAATATAAATCAGTTTAGATAATGAATCCTTAGTCATGGTGTCAAAACGAGAATCATTTACAAATCACCACGAATTGCTTTAGTTTGGCCCTTTTTTATATTCTTTGATCTCACACAAATTCAACTATCTGAATGTTCGCTACTGCGATTTCAAATTATATTTTTAGCTCCATGGGCTTTTATGCGCTATTTATGGCTCTTCCACAAGCTTTCAGTGTAGTCGACAAAAATATTTTGAATAAAAAGACTTGTTATCACTTGCAAGTTACCAATCGCATAGTTTATAGATCGCCATCCTTTGATATACTAATGCGAAAATAAAGGACATTTTTATGTAGTTGGATCTACAAAAACTTAACAATTACAAGTTTGTGTGTGTGTGTTTGTTTGTTTGTGCGTGTGAGTGTGTGTGTGATGAGCTCGCTCAGTTTTCTTTTTCACTATTGCAATACAAAATTGAGCCTTTCAAATCGTTGGTTAGCTAGTCAATATATTTCTATGTCTATATGCTCAACAAAATGATCAACGAATTCTAAAAACAACAACAACAACAAAAAAACACCACCAAAAGGCTTAACCCTTAAAACGCGTGTGGCAGTTTAGAGTCTTAATATCAGAATTGTAATTCCATTTTGCTCAGCACTTCAAGGGTTAAGAAGCAAGCTTGGAGAATACTCACTTGTGTTGTTAGTATCACTTAAAGAGGTCCTGTAGCTGTGTTCCCATTGGGCTTGCAATACAAACTTATAAAGTAACTACGAAGTTTTTTTTCATCGTTTAAACATAAACTGCTTGCAATGCTTCAGACTACATTATTTTTGTTTTAATAGCAAATTGTTCCTTTTTGTCGTGTATAGTGAGTCAAACTTTTCATTTTAGTTTTAACAACTATTATATATTGCCGTCACAAAGAGCAGCATCAAAAGTAACTCATTGTCTGCATCTGCTTCAGCTTGCTTTCAGGTGTGTGCAACAAAAAATACTCGACTTGAAAAGTCAACTCCGACATCTTTTGTGTTTGCCTGAGCCAGAGATATCTGACAGAGATTCGGATCCGTTGTCTGCCGACATGGAGCAATACATCAACCAGTATTTCATCAAATCTGCTGATCGCTACAACCTGACATCTGTCATTCATGTAAGTCTTAACTTTTATTACGTAAACAGATTCTGACATCACTGACCCTTATAATGTCTTACAGCTGGACTGTGAAAAATTGTCTATGTTGATTTCCCAAAAAATGGGGTGACAAATAATTTCACAAATCCTCAGTTCTTCGACGAGCCATCAAAGCTAAAACTAACTCTTAGAACACAAAACGTGATTCAAGCGGCAAGACTGGTCTAAACATTTTAGAGCTATGTACTATACGTAGTGTACAAAGATTCTATTTTGTTTACACGTGAGTCATATAGAAAGGTCTAGGACAAAACTATCTAGCCTCGTCTAATATTCCTTTTTAGTTTATGTAACGGACTTCGGAATCTCTTCAAGATAGTCTCATGTTTAAATCCTATCCACTGATATCTCCTCCAGTAGGATGTAATGCCACAATGGAACTTCTCAAGCTATGGGATACTGTACATGTATAGGGCCTACTTTATTTGTTAACTGTTTTACACGTATCAGCACATGATTAAAGAAGTAGTATGTAGTAATGGGGAATTCGATATCTTTTTTTTTTTTAATTTTATATACATTGAATGTTGTGAAAGAAAGAAAAAGTTATTCGTCAATACATTAATATTATTTTTCAAAATTCTTTTTTAATTCTCTAACATTGCCAAATAATCAATAGTATTATAATTAAACTGTGCCTGTGTTATTTTATTAATTAATATTCTAGCTTTCATATGTGTTGACAGTACTCACTGACCTAAAGACTAATCTCTAGGTTGTGTTTCTCTAAACAGGAAGTATCAGAGAGTATCTGCAGCATTGACCTAAACACTGATCTCTAGGTTGTGTTTCTCCCCACAGGAAGTATCAGAGAGTATCTGTAGCACACTGTACGAATACCCAGGACTTAAAACTTGCTCGCAGCTCAAGGACTACACAGAACTGGGCGTTAAAATAGCCTGGGGTCTCAGTATTCAGAATCCACCTTACCTCATCATGTACGAGTCTAGGAAGTACCAGGTGAGTTGATGACCTATATCTAGGAAGTACCAGATGGTGTGATGACATATATATAGAAAGTACCATGTGATGTGATGACCTATATCTAGGAAGTATCAGGTGAGTTGATGAAATATCAAGGAAGTATCAAGTGATGTGATGACCTATTTCAAGGAAGTATCAGGTGATGTGTCGACCTATTTCAAGGAAGTATCAGGTGATGTGATGACCTATTTCAAGGAAGTATCAGGTGATGTGCTGACCTATTTCAAGGAAGTATCAGGTGATGTGATGACCTATTTCAAGAAAGTATCAAGTGATGTGATGACCTATTTCAAGGAAGTATCAGGTGATGTGATGACCTATTTCAAGGAAGTATCAGGTGATGTGATGACCTATTTCAAGAAAGTATCAAGTGATGTGATGACCTATTTCAAGGAAGTATCAGGTGATGTGATGACCTATTTCATGGAAGTATCAGGTGATGTGATGACCTATTTCAAGGAAGTATCAGGTGATGTGATGACGTATTTGAAAGAAATTATCAGGTGATGTGATGACCTATTTCAAGGAAGTATCAGGTGATGTGGTGACCTATTTCAAGGAAGTATCAGGTGATGTGATGACCTATATCAAGAAGGTATCAGGTGTGGTAATGACCTATATCAAGAAGGTATCAGGTGTGGTGATGACCTAAATCAAAGAAGTGTCAGGTGATGTGATGACTTTTATTTAGATATTGTCAAGTGATGATCAATACATGGCAATAGATTTTTCTTTTATTTTGAGACTTTAAAAAAATTTCAAACTATCAGGAGATATTTATGGGGCAGCCATTTAATGAAAGCAAGGAAATCAAGTTTTCGTTCAGAATATTAAACTCTTCTGTACATATTTTTTTTCTTTTTGTAAAAAAAAAAAACTGGGGAGGGAGGGAATCTTGAAGGATCTTATTATAGGTGAAACCAAATTGAAATGTCACGCGCCTTAAACGAAAAAGGGAATGTAACCAAAGTACAGAAACAAAAATAAGAACCAAAGTTTTTGTTGTGAGATTTTGTTCACGATTGC
This sequence comes from Biomphalaria sudanica, assembly GCA_036873155.1. Classification (NCBI taxonomy): domain Eukaryota; kingdom Metazoa; phylum Mollusca; class Gastropoda; family Planorbidae; genus Biomphalaria; species Biomphalaria sudanica. Next base: position 14,987 of record JAZGLO010005130.1, read on the forward strand.
AACTGAACTATATGTTATTAAGACAAGGAACTGGAAGATAAAAAAATGCTTGAATTCAAACAAAAATGTTCATAGTTCAATGTCAGCTTGACACGGTATCAACCTGAACAAAGTCCCCCAACCAAATAAAATCTTTTAGAAATCAGCAACAATAAGATGATTAAGACATGCCACAGAAAAAGTCTTAGGATTGTAACACAGTTTTGTCACATTAAGTTTTACTTGTGAGCTTGGGCGCCGCTAAACATCATATCCGGTCTTTAAAACAAAAACAAAAAAACGCATATTCTGAGGTATCAACAGTTTATTATTTTAAAAAAATTAGTCACTGCATCGCAACTCTTGGTATGCGTAATTCATTTTGTCAGAGAACATGTCCTGCAAACGTCACGCGACGCTCTGTCACAACCTCATTAAATGGTCGACTCCCAGTTCGGCATAGGATTTCCTTGATTGAGACCCGATCTCTTTAACTGACTCCTGAAATCCGTCTTAGCAATCTTTGTTGAGCCACATTTAGTCTTTTGTTCAAAGCAGATGACTTCCATGCTATTCACTGCACTTTTGGAGCCGAGCGACAGGTAGAAATGTGTAATCTCTCTTGACTACGCTCTTGGAATTACGTGACTGTAGTTTGCTTTAGATTTTATATCGAAAAGGGAAGTTTTATCGTCAAAACCATCTGTTGGGGTTTTTTAAACTAAACATTTTTTTAAACAAACTCGAAGCCCCCTTAGCTACGCTCATAGAATTATGTGACTGTAGTTTGCTTTAGAATAACATTGAAGAGGGGGCTTTCAACCTCAAAATATCTGTAGGGGGATTTTAAACTCAAAATCATCTGAAAGGGGTTTTAAACTTAAAGCTTTCTGGAGAGATGGTTTTTAGCTTCAAACCCCGCTGGGGTTTTAACTTAAGGCCCTCTGGAGGGGGGTTTTTAAACACAAAACCCTCTTGGCTACGCTCTTAGAATCTGGTTACTGATGTATGCTTTAGGGTGTTTTTATCGTAAAATAATTTCGGATTTAAAAAAAAAAAAAAAAAACTTTGGCTCTTGGAATTTGAGGTTTTTCGTTTGCATTATTTTTTAGTTTTAAGTAAGAGGGGGATTTAATCGCAACCCCCCTGGAAGGGGATTTTAAACTCAAAACCCGCATTGGCTGCGCTGGGGCAAGTGATGGTTTAATATTAAAATCTCACCTAAAATAAACAATATCCATGCAAAAAAATCAGTCACAAAATTACCCTCCTCCTTTGGGAGGGGGGGTTCAAACCTGGCTACGCCCATGCTTGTGTGTTACGTTATAAACAGAGTTACACCAAATCACAACATTGACTCTGATATAACCATTATTAGCATTTACGGACATTGTAGATAATATGACAATCTAATTCATATTTCAAATATATATATTTTTTCTTTTTTATGTTTATTCAGTACTGATGAGATTACATTGCCAACAACACATAAGTCACTAACATAAGTTTACGGTTTACACAACAGTTCACGTTAAAATTGTTCATAGACTGTCCAAACTTGACGATCCCTGGGTTATCCATTGTCCTTGACTGTAGACAAACGAAAGTTTTGGGATTCTTTCGGAAGGATATGTCATTTTTTCCTATGGAAGCCCAAAGATTCCAAGAAATATAAATGGTTATTCAGTACCGAAGAGATTACATTGCCAACAACACATACGACACTAACGTAAGTTTACAGTTTACATAACAGTTCACGTTAAAATAGAATTTGAAGTATATATGGTGGCTACATAGTTTTAAAAATAGTTTATATCTATGTGCATACAATACGAATGTTGAATGCGATGATGAAATCGTATTTTCTGTAGAACGTGTACATTGAACTTTTAAACGTGACTAACAAGCAGACAGACACACAGACACACACACACAGATACACACACACAAAATATAATATATACTTGTGAAATGTTTACAACAGTGATGCCCAAACTAAGGCCTGATGTCATATCCAGCTATCTCGCATCGCCAAGCTTTAACCCTCAGTGTCAGATGACCCGCAAAACATCTGCCCACAATGACTAATGAACATGTAGAGTCTATTTTATTGGCCTCGATGATATTTTTTTGAGGGGAGGGGGGATCAGGCCAGTTCGACGCATATTAGGAATGTAAGTCCCCCCTCCAAACGTCCCCCCCCCCTTTCAGGTCAATGAAGGCATCACTGCGTTTGGGTGTAAGTTTCAGCTATATTATATGTCACACCTTGTACCGCATATTAGAGCTTCTGTTACAGACATATACATTCAATGTAAGAGGTCACAGGCATCAAATGTTTGCTTAGTGCCTCTGTGTGCTTTAAAAGAAAACAGTATCAAAAAGAAATAACATCACTATGTAACGGTCACGCTGTTTTACTGACGTCATGAAAGAGGCAGGCATTGTTGATGGTCATTGGGCTGTCCACTTAGTAAAACTAATTACATGGTTTACTTTGCATTAAAAACCTTATTCACTTGTCTCAATGGCTTAATGAGACTTCCATTGTTATTTCTATAGATTTAATAGGACATGTCTACTAGTCGTGTCTTCACTAGTGGTTCAATGACGCAGAGGATCAGACGTGAGACACCAACAGACTTGGGCTACCTGGCGTTAAGCCTTCGGACCTGAACTGTTTTCAAAATGGTCCCATCTAGCGTTAAACGTCATTGGAATGACGAAGAGAGACAGAGAGGAACGACAGACGTCAGCCCCCCCCCCCCTTTTCATGTCCCTTGTAACCTCTCGTATTTTGAACATTAAATCTCAGGGGCGTACCTAGGGATTTGGGGCCCGGGGGGGATTGACCTCTTTGGGGGACCCTTGCATTTTGACATTCGACACAATGGCGTACCTAAAGGGTGGAATGGGGGGGAGAATGTAAAGATCCCCCTGGGCCCCCACCTATGGGGCCCCCAAATGGGTGTCCGAAATTTATTTGTAATTACATCAATTAATATATTTGATTGACAAATAGTATCAACGGATGTCTTTTTTTTTTCAACATTTATGGATTAAATTTATAACAAAGACTAAACCTAGATCTAGGTCTATCAGTACGTTGACTTTGTTGACATATGACATGAGATAATGTACGCAAAAATATATAAGCCCAAAATCAAATTGGCATTGTGATATTGGCCTCCTTCAGTCGTAGGACGACTATGGTTCATCTCAGAGCACACTTCCTCATGTGGCTGTGGAGCCCTATTTTGGAGAGACACTCCCGTCCACAGATAGCGCAAGTTAGGGTCCCCTTGGCTTTTGCTTCGGTGGTAGAGGAGCTGGCCGTTTTTTGGTTTGTGCGTTTTTCTTCCTGGGCTGAGACCCATGTACTTTCACTGTCCATAGCTTTCTTTGTCACTGTCTCTCTCCACCTGTTGCGGTCTAGAGCTATGTCTTCCCAATTGTCAGTATTGATGTTCACTGATTTGAGGTCGCGTTTTATTACATCTATGTAACGGAGATGGGGGCGACCAGTTTTTCTTGTGCCAGTCGCGAGTTGACCATAGAGGATGACTTTCGGGATGCGCTTGTCCTCCATCCGGCGAACATGTCCAAGCCAGCGCAAACGGCGTTGTCTGAGGGCTGTAAAAATGCTGGGAATACCTGATCGCGCAAGGATCTCAGTATTGCACACTTTTTCTTTCCATGTGACATTCAAGATCCTACGGAGACATCTCAAATGGAATGAGTTTAGTTTTCTCTTGCTTTGCGTAGGTGGTCCATGATTCACTGCCATATAGCAGTGTGCTCATAACGCATGCCTTGTAGACTTCCATTTTGGTCACCGTGGTTAGCTTATGGTTATCCCAAACTCTTAGTTTGAGTCTAGCGAATGTCGAGGCAGCCTTCCCTATGCGTTTTTTCATCTCCTCTTCTAGGGACAGGTCATCTGTAATTGTGGATCCCAGATAGCAGAATTCGTTTACGGCGTCCAGCTTGTTATCGTCAATGAGGATGGAGGGTGGTGCTGTAGTAGGTGGTCCCATAACATTTGTTTTCTTCGTGCTAATAGTCAAGCCATATTCTTTACAGGCCTGAGAGAAGCGGGACATTAGTGACTGAAGTTCCTCTTGTGTGTGTGCCACTACCGCTGCGTTATCCGCGAATAGCATATCTCTTACGATGGTGGCTCTGATTTTAGTTTTGGCCCTCAGTCTGGCAATATTTAGGAGTTTGCCATCAAATCTGGAATGGAGATAGATGCCTTCAGTGGATTTGTCAAACGCGTTGTGGATTAGCAGTGAAAATAGTATTCCAAAGAGGGTTGGGGCCAGGACACATCCTTGTTTAACTCCGCTGTTTATACTGAAACTTTCAGAGCTGGCACCGTTGAATTGCACTGTGCCCATCATATTTTGGTGGAAAGATATGATTACATTTAGTAGCTTGGGTGGGCAGCCTATTAACTGTAAAATTTTAAAGAGGCCATCTCTGCTAACTAGATCGAAGGCCTTTGTCAGGTCAATAAACGCAATGTATAAAGGCATCCTTTGTTCTCTGCATTTTTCCTGGAGTTGGCGGATAGAGAAAATCATGTCAATCGTGGATCTCCCTGAGCGGAAGCCGCATTGTGATTCTGGGTAGACCCGATCAGCGAGTTTTTGTAGCCTGGGAAGTATCACTCGAGCAAAGACTTTGCCTACAATACTTAAGAGGGAGATTCCCCTGTAATTGTTGCAGTCGCTTCTGTCACCTTTGTTCTTATACAGTGTAATGATTTTAGCATCCCGCAGGTCTTGTGGCACAGCACCTTCTTGCCAACATTTACAAAGCAGTTCGTGTAGAGGTTGGATTAGAGTAGTTTTGCATTGTTTTAGAAGATCTGGGGGGATACCATCGCATCCGGGTGCTTTGCGGGCAGCAATGTTGTCTATGGCTTTGTTGAGCTCTGAAAGGGTGGGTGTTTCATCTAGCTCGTTCATTGTGGGTAGTTGTATGATGGCTTTAAGGGCTGAGTCAGAGACTGAGCTTGTTGTGGCGTAGAGCTCGGAGTAATGTTCCACCCAACTGGCATTAAAGCAATGATAAGCCTTTCTTGCGTCATTGTGCTCCTGAGATAGTTTTTGATGAACTTGAGCTTTGAGAATGATCTCTCACATGACGCAATGGAAGTGGCCTGAGTTAGCTAGTTATATCTACATTACATTTTGTTTTTAAATACTAAAGTTATATCTTTAATAAAAAAATATAAATACTAGCCTGACATTACCGCGGCCTGTGGGTCTTAGTTTGTGTATTACTAATCTAGTGGATTGGATTTAGATAGATGTCAAACTTAGCTAACGTTCGTTTAAAGTTTTTCTCATTCGCCACGAAAATAAAAGTAGTTTTGCGAAAATGGGTTTACTTAACCTGAAAAAAAAAGACTTTTGAAACACAAATTTGAAGGTTAATTTTATTAAATAATGAATCAATGGACTATATTTTATTTATTTTTTTAGTGTGCTAAAGTTAAAAACTATTTTGTGCAAAATGTAGTTCTTAAAATTAAATCTAGATCCATTCGATTTTGTCTCATGTAAACATGACCTAGATCCATGAAATAGTAATACTTTCATAGAGTTGGGCACCTTTTTTTTTTTGAGGGTCTTGAGTTTGTAAACTGTTGGACATGTTTCGGATGTTCCTTCAGAGTTGAAGATTGTTTACTTTCTAGTCCAAACCTTTTGGATGTTCCTTCAGTGGTGAAGATTGTTTACTTTCTAGTCCAAACCTTTCGGATGTTCCTTCAGAGTTGAAGATAGTTTACTTTCTAGTCCAAACCTTTCGGATGTTTCATCAGAGGTGAAGATTGTTTACTTTCTAGTCCAAACCTCCTGCAGGACGACGGGGGATGGGAGCGGGCAGCTTTTGAACCATCGACCATCGATAAATCCGAACGACAGTCCAGCGCGCAAACCGCACGACAAGGCAGCCATCCAGTTTGTTTTAAGGCTACTATACATACGTTACGGTTCCAGATAGTACTCAAGGAACAAGGAAGTTTTATCAAGATTGGCCAAACGGTTTTGATTTCTTTGCGAGACATACATACATACATGCAATACATACAATACAAACATACAAAAGTAAGTTTCGCGCCAAGGAAAATGTACGAAAAAAAAAAGTTTAAATAATCCTTTAAAAGGGAAGAATGGTTAATCATATACCGTTTGCTATGTCGGCTTTATAAACCACATTGGATCTAAATCGTGAATTCAAAATCGTTTTTGGTCACGTTTACCGCTGCGGTTTCGATCGTGAAAGGTGCTTAGTTGTTAAATACTCACGGAAAGTAGTAACTGGTAAAAAAAATATTTTTTCGTTCACAGCAAGTGGGAAAATTATTGCTATGTCAGTCAGTTCATGAATGAATCAGGGCCCTTAGGAATATAATCATTGATCAATACACACCCATTGTTTCCAGAGATCTTACAATGAGCAAACCTTGTCGCTTGTACTTTTATAGGCAAGTGAAAACAAAATGTTGAAATGTACTAGCCCCCAAAGTTCTACTTAAAGAATGTCACGCTTGACTGACTGTAGAATGTAGGTATTGTTAGACTCTCATTGTTTAGTGCATGGGTTCCCAGAACATTATATATGTATCCTGTCTGATTATACAAAGATTCCCAAAACATTATATACGTATCCAGTTTGATTATGCAAGGGTTAAAAGATTGAGCTAAGATTTATATCTAGTTACTTTGAAGCGAAAACAAAACCACTCGGCTAACAATCGCCAATGCTTTATTTTATAACTTCTCTGTACATATTGCAAATACTGTTCTTGTAATCTAACTAGGAATCAATTAGTGTATATATAAAGTTATTGAACTAGGTAAATAGTATATGTATAAAGTTATTTATCTAGGTATATAGTGTATGGATAAACAAGTTATTGATCTAGGTATATAGTGTATGGATAAACAAGTTATTGATCTAGGTATATAGTGTATGTATAAACAAGTTATTGATCTAGGTATATAGTATATGTATAAAGTTATTGATCTAGGTATATAGTGTATGTATAAACAAGTTATTGATCTAGGTATATAGTATATGTATAAAGTTATTGATCTAGGTATATAGTGTATGTATAAACAAGTTATTGATCTAGGTATATAGTATATGTATAAAGTTATTGATCTAGGTATATAGTATATGTATAAAGTTATTGATCTAGGTATATAGTATATGTATAAAGTTATTGATCTAGGTATATAGTGTATGTATAAACAAGTTATTGATCTAGGTATATAGTATATGTATAAAGTTATTGATCTAGGTATATAGTATATGTATAAACAAGTTATTGATCTAGGTATATAGTATATGTATAAACAAGTTATTGATCTAGGTATATAGTATATGTATAAAGTTATTGATCTAGGTATATAGTATATGTATAAAGTTATTGATCTAGGTATATAGTATATGTATAAAGTTATTGATCTAGGTATATAGTATATGTATAAAGTTATTGATCTAGGTATATAGTATATGTATAAAGTTATTTATCTAGGTATATAGTATATGTATAAAGTTATTGATCTAGGTATATAGTTTATGTATAAACAAGTTATTGATCTAGGTATATAGTGTATGTATAAACAAGTTATTGATCTAGGTATATAGTATATGTATAAAGTTATTGATCTAGGTATATAGTATATGTATAAAGTTATTGATCTAGGTATATAGTATATGTATAAAGTTATTGATCTAGGTATATAGTGTATGGATAAACAAGTTATTGATCTAGGTATATAGTGTATGGATAAACAAGTTATTTATCTAGGTATATAGTGTATGGATAAACAAGTTATTGATCTAGGTATATAGTGTATGTATAAACAAGTTATTGATCTAGGTATATAGTATATGTATAAAGTTATTTATCTAGGTATATAGTGTATGTATAAACAAGTTATTGATCTAGGTATATAGTATATGTATAAAGTTATTGATCTAGGTATATAGTGTATGTATAAACAAGTTATTGATCTAGGTATATAGTATATGTATAAAGTTATTGATCTAGGTATATAGTATATGTTGTTATGACATGATTAGGAATTAGTTATTTGTTTCGGGAATAAGGGTAAAGTTTTACTTAGCGACAAATGACGTGACAGATCTTTAAAAAACAAGAACGCTCTTAGTGACGCTAGAAAAAGGATGCTTTGTGTAGAGCAGTAGAATATAGATACGGATTAACGGACATAGTTGACATAGGACGATTCCCTTCTTAGTAATTAAATGGATTTGTAAACAGCATCAGCGTCGACTACATATTTTGTTTGTTTCGGCTTTTCGCCGGTGTTACTGAAGTAGTTTTGAGTTCGGTAGTACCTCCAGTCAAACGTAGATCTACACTAGATCTATCTACAAGCATCAACACCGCGCGGAAGCCTGAACAACGTGGCGACCCCCGACTCGGAGCTTACTGGCAGCAACATCAAGAAGAATAGAAGCCCTCTGTTAGGAGGAGGCAGAAGTTAACGTCATCGGCCTAGTCTGCAGCTAGACCCTGATTATACAGCTACGTCGGCGAAGGAAAGCCAGTGAGAGCCTGGACTCGTAGAACTAGGAGGTAACGAAATATAGATCTAGATCTACAGTTGTGATTTGTAAATGCCCATACTTGTGGCATCGTATTGAAGCTTGTATCGAGAAGGCTACAGTTTTGTGGAGGGAAGAAAATCGTCCTGTCGATTCCGTACTGAAGAGATATCGCCTGCCCGGCATAGTGAGAACGAACGTGAAGGTCACCGTCTGCAAGGCCAAGATCGACCGTTGGGGTCACGCCAAAGAACTTTTGACGTAGGAGACATCGTACTGCCTACGGCACTTAAGTACAGTAGTGCTAATTTGATCTACAGCTCGGCTGAATTCTGTGCTACACGTTAGATAGCCAGATAGCCGGTAGTTTAGCACTGGACTTTGACTTTGTCGCTGTGTTAATAGTTGGACCGTTACAGGTTCACTTTGGACAGACGACCACCTGGAACCACCGTACCTGCGTCGGAACCAGCAGCCGGAACCAGACTCTACGCCACCGACGAACCGGAGCCAGACGACAGATCACCGTGAACACCAGAACCAGACGCCGTACCACCGAAGAACCGGAGCCATTGCAGACCAGTACCGGAGGACCTTGGAGAGCCGAAACGTTCGTTGTTCTTGTCTCACCGTTAGGGAAGACATCGCCGTGAGCCTTGCCGCCGGGACAGATATTAGCGTAGGAAGAGTGGACCCGATACTGACTGTGGAGTTATCACCGCTTCTTAGACAGATAAGGCGACGAGGTATTGATATCAAGGGAAAGTAAGTTTTATAAGTTATTCCTTGTTGTTGATCATGCTCATACATCAGTAAAGAGTTAGGTCGCGCTGGGACAAGTAAGTGGAGAGAGGAAATAAAATACACTTGTAAATGCCCGAACGAACGTTACGTTGTTCAGGCTTCTGCGCGGTGTTGATGCTTGTAGATAGATCTAGTGTAGATCTACGTCTGACTGGAGGTACCACCGAACTCAAAACTACTTCAGTAACACCGGCGAAAAGCCGAAACAAACAAAATATGTAGTCGACGCTGATGCTGTTTACAAATCCATTTAATTACTAAGAAGGGAATCGTCCTATGTCAGCTATGTCCGTTAATCCGTATCTATATTCTACTGCTCTACACAAAGCATCCTCTTTCTAGCGTCACTAAGAGCGTTCTTGTTTTTTAAAGATCTGTCACGTCATTTGTCGCTAAGGAATTAGTTATTTGTTTCGGGAATAAGGGTAAAGTTTTACTTAGCGACAAATGACGTGACAGATCTTTAAAAAACAAGAACGCTCTTAGTGACGCTAGAAAGAGGATGCTTTGTGTAGAGCAGTAGAATATAGATACGGATTTACGGACATAGCTGACATAGGACGATTCCCTTCTTAATTATTAAATGGATTTGTAAACAGCATCAGCGTCGACTACATATTTTGTTTGTTTCGGCTTTTCGCCGGTGTTACTGAAGTAGTTTTGAGTTCGGTATTACCTCCAGTCAGACGTAGATCTACACTAGATCTATCTACCAGCATCAACACCGCGCGGAAGCCTGAACAACGGGCAATGGGAATACACAGGATAATAGTGGCACTAGTGATAGGAGAGGTAATCAAGGAAACCGTAGACAAGAGAGGGATAATCGGCCACCAGATAGGGTTAATTTGGTGAGGAACATTCAAGGTAGGGAACAGGATAATGGAGATAGTGAACCAGATGAAGAAATTAACTACGTTGATTGTGGGGAAGATAGATTTAAATTATATCCGGGCACGATAAATAATAAACAGGTAAATGTGATCCGGGACACAGCTAGCAGTACACTCGCGATCAGAGGGGGATTAGTTAAGTTCAATGATTATTTAGGCTATACCAAATCAGTCAGATTGGCAGACGGCGCAGTTAAGAGGTTCGAAGCCTGCAAAGTGTTCCTTCGATCTCCATTGTACACAGGGTATTGTGAAGGGGTAGCCATGCCGAGGTTATCTAGAGATGTTTTACTTGGAAATGTAGCAGGTGTCAGAGACGCTTCTGACAAACAGGTTAGAAGTTGGACAAACAGGTATGGCAACATGAGGCGAAACAAACTTAGAAAGGACAGAATTTGTTTTAACTGCCATAAACATGGGCACATCGCTAAAGACTGTTGGAGTAGGGCAGAACAGTCTGAACAGAAGATTGCGAGTTCGGATAGGAGGCACAGGTCTGTATCCGACATTGATGATAGAAGCGATGACTGTGGTAGCGGTAAGCGCACGTCATACAGAGGAAGAAGGACACACGCGGGCTAGTGGTGTAAGAAGAGATGTTAACTCCAGTTGGAGAGAACAAATGCATGGGTCGTGTAGATTGCCTGTGAAACATAACACTATACAACCGTAGTGTAAATAAGTTGGATTTTATTTAAATTGTTTATTCTTAATTAATTGATTTGGCTAGTAGTCATAATCAGATGGGTATTATGTTGTTGTAGTATTAGTTAGTATTAGATTGACTCATGTTAGTTATTTATTATGTATGAATATGTATGAATTGTATGTATGGAGGTATGAATAGATAGGGCATTTATAAGGCGACAAGGTATTGATATCAAGGGAAAGTAAGTTTTATAAGTTATTCCTTGTTGTTGATCATGATCATACATCAGTAAAGAGTTAGGTCGCGCTGGGACAAGTAAGTGGAGAGAGGAAATAAAATACACTTGTAAATGCCCGAACGAACGTTAGGTGTATAGTGGGAGAACGATTATTGATAAATGTCAATTTGTCATATTAGGTAAAATGTCTGTCCTGACGTGTGAGGGAAAGTGGTGTAACCTTTGGAACGTGACGTGATAAAGTATAGCTAGACACCTATGTCTGCGGTCACCTATGGCACATCACATTGGACAGTAGCACTTTGTGACAGTTGAGGGAAATAGGTGTTCAGATCAACTTGAGTTTGGGACAATGATGAAGAAGTTGAAACCGAAATCAAGACTCAAGTTGTGTTGTCTTTTATGTTTCCCTACATTTTGGCCCTTGCACAATGTAAGACCAAGACAGTAGATAAAAAATTGACTGGCAATTTTTTTTAGCGGGAGGGGGAGGAGTTGTTATGACATGATTAGAAATTAGTTATTTGTTTCGGGAATAAGGGAAAAGTTTTACTTAGCGACAAATGACGTGACAGATCTTTAAAAAACAAGAACGCTCTTAGTGACGCTAGAAAGAGGATGCTTTGTGTAGAGCAGTAGAATATAGATACGGATTAACGGACATAGCTGACATAGGACGATTCCCTTCTTAATTATTAAATGGATTTGTAAACAGCATCAGCGTCGACTACATATTTTGTTTGTTTCGGCTTTTCGCCGGTGTTACTGAAGTAGTTTGAGTTCGGTATTACCTCCAGTCAGACGTAGATCTACACTAGATCTATCTACAAGCATCAACACCGAATTAGTTATTTGTTTCGGGAATAAGGGTAAAGTTTTACTTAGCGACAAATGACGTGACAGATCTTTAAAAATGCTTATCCAAACAACCCACTTTCAGTTAGAGACCACAAAAAAGTTATTGACCTGGTAAATTATGTAAAGGGAAATGATAGCAATGATAGGGAGTATTGTAGAAGGAATGATGTTAGTGATAGGGACACCTATGGTAGGAGAAATGGTAGGTCCAGGGAACGTGGGAACAATAGTCGGGATAGTTATGATGGCATAAAGGATAGATCCTGGGAAAATGAAAACAATGGCAGGAAAAGTTATGAGAGGAGAATAGATAGACCTAAAGCGGGTGATAGAAACCTTAGGGAGGTTACATGTTTTAACTGTCAGGAAAAGGGACACATGGCATACCAGTGTAGGAAACATAGAGGGAATGGAGCTGGCAATGGGAATACACAGGATAATAGTGGCACTAGTGATAGGAGAGGTAATCAAGGAAACCGTAGACAAGAGAGGGATAATCGGCCACCAGATAGGGTTAATTTTGTGAGGAACATTCAAGGTAGGGAACAGGATAATGGAGATAGTGAACCAGATGAAGAAATTAACTACGTTGATTGTGGGGAAGATAGATTTAAATTATATCCGGGCACGATAAATAATAAACAGGTAAATGTGATCCGGGACACAGCTAGCAGTACACTCGCAGTTAGAGGGGGATTAGTTAAGTCCAATGATTATTTAGGCTATACCAAATCAGTCAGATTGGCAGACGGCGCAGTTAAGAGGTTCGAAGCGTGCAAAGTGTTCCTTCGATCTCCATTGTACACAGGGTATTGTGAAGGGGTAGCCATGCCGAGGTTATCTAGAGATGTTTTACTTGGAAATGTAGCAGGTGTCAGAGACGCTTCTGACAAACAGGTTAGAAGTTGGACAAACAGGTATGGCAACATGAGGCTCAACAAACTTAGAAAGGACAGAATTTGTTTTAACTGCCATAAACATGGGCACATCGCTAAAGACTGTTGGAGTAGGGCAGAACAGTCTGAACAGAAGATTGCGAGTTCGGATAGGAGGCACAGGTCTGTATCCGACATTGATGATAGAAGCGATGACTGTGGTAGCGGTAAGCGCACGTCATACAGAGGAAGAAGGACACACGCGGGCTATAGTGGTGTAAGAAGAGATGTTAACTCCAGTTGGAGAGAACAAATGTATGGGTCGTGTAGATAGCCTGTGAAACATAACACTATACAACCGTAGTGTAAATACGTTGGATTTTATTTAAATTGTTTATTCTTAATTAATTGATTTGGCTAGTAGTCATAGTCACATGGGTATTATGTTGTTGTAGTATTAGTTAGTATTAGATTGACTCATGTTAGTTATTTATTATGTATGAATATTAATATGTATGAATTGTATGTATGGACGTATGAATAGATAGGGTATTTATAAGGCGACGAGGTATTGATATCAAGGGAAAGTAAGTTTTATAAGTTATTCCTTGTTATTGATCATGATCATACATCAGTAAAGAGTTAGGTCGCGCTGGGACAAGTAAGTGGAGAGAGGAAATAAAATACACTTGTAAATGCCCGAACGAACGTTAGGTGTATAGTGGGAGAACGATTATTGATAAATGTTAATTTGTCATATTAGGTAAAATGTCTGTCCTGACGTGTGAGGGAAAGTGGTGTAACCTCTGGAACGTGATGTGATAAAGTATAGCTGGACACCTATGTCTGCGGTCACCTATGGCATATCACATTGGACAGTATGACTTTGTGACGTTTGAGGGAAATAGGTGTTCAGATCAACTTGAGTGTGGGACAATGATGAAGAAGTTGAAACCGAAATCAAGACTCAAGTTGTGTTGTCTTTTATGTTTCCCTACATTTTGGCCCTTGCACAATGTAAGACTAAGACAGTAGATAAAAAATTGACTGGCAATTTTTTTTAGCGGGAGGGGGAGGAGTTGTTATGACATGATTAGGAATTAGTTATTTGTTTCGGGAATAAGGGTAAAGTTTTACTTAGCGACAAATGACGTGACAGATCTTTAAAAAACAAGAACGCTCTTAGTGACGCTAGAAAAAGGATGCTTTGTGTAGAGCAGTAGAATATAGATACGGATTAACGGACATAGTTGACATAGGACGATTCCCTTCTTAGTAATTAAATGGATTTGTAAACAGCATCAGCGTCGACTACATATTTTGTTTGTTTCGGCTTTTCGCCGGTGTTACTGAAGTAGTTTTGAGTTAGGTAGTACCTCCAGTCAAACGTAGATCTACACTAGATCTATCTACAAGCATCAACACCGCGCGGAAGCCTGAACAATGTATAAAGTTATTGATCTAGGTATATAGTATATGTATAAAGTTATTGATCTAGGTATATAGTATATGTATAAAGTTATTGATCTAGGTATATAGTATATGTATAAAGTTATTGATCTAGGTATATAGTATATGTATAAAGTTATTGATCTAGGTATATAGTGTATGTATAAAGTTATTGATCTAGGTATATAGTATATGTATAAAGTTATTGATCTAGGTATATAGTGTATGTATAAACAAGTTATTCCATTTTCCCCGCTGTCAATGTTTTGCTTTTGTAACTTCTAGTCTCTAACTTTGTGTTGTAACGTAACAGCGGCTGTGACAACTAGAGTCGTTCATTTCAAGGTAGTGTACAGTGTACAGTGTACAAGTTGTCACAAGTTGTCACAACACGCACAGGTGTGTGTGGGGCTGGAGGGGGGGGCAGCCAGTTAGGTAACACATTTTTTTAAAGTAGGTTAACGACTGTCCTTAAGTGAATTTCTTATTGGTAAAAACATCTTAATGATAAGCATTACTAGTGAGTAAATATTTACCGTTAAAGCCTAATTGACTCAAAAGATACTAACAATTAGTATTGTTGTTTTTTTTACTGAGTATCAGCGTTTTATGTTAAATGTTGTTATCTAGTTGAAATCAATAATGTCAGTGCAATAATGTCACTTTTTGGTTTCAAGTCTAATAATGACACCTATTTAACATGATCTTATTACAGACTTGTTTTATGATCTAGTTGAAATGAAACAGTAAAGTCCCCCCATCAGACTTTGCGAGCTAAAGGGCACATGATGTAAAATTGTTGTGGCCAGCGACCAACCGCTTTACTTTCTCCAACGATAGCCAGCCCATTTAGTGTTGGGTGCACTCAGGGGCGCCCTAAACGTCACGAAATTAAACATTCCAGTCGTCACAGTGATTCAAACTCGGGAACCCTCGGTTCGAAAGCCAAGCGTTTTACCACTCAGCCAGCACTTACTTAAACACCTCTCATTACAGACTTGTTTTGTTCTCTGTTTCTACCCAGCCACACTACCACACGAGATTCCACACGTCAGACAGTGACCTGGACGAAATTAAAAGTTTTCTTTGGCCTTTTCTTATCGACGGACACAGTGGCGAATGTGTGGCTAAAGGTGTGGTCATCACTTGACCCTCAAGACTAACACACATTCAGAGTATCCCTAGCGTGTGGTTGAGCTTCAGAACACCCAGGCTGATCGTGGCGTCATGTCAATGCGACAAACTATTCCATAACCTTATGATATTATTATACATGATTATACATTCTATAGGGTTTTATATCGTTTTGTATTCTTGTTACGTTGCAATGTCAATCCAAATGGTATTATTAGAGTAAGGTATTGTATGTTTATGTATGTCTCCTGGTGTATGTTTATGTATGTCTCCTGGTGTATGTTTATGTATGTCTCCTGGTGTATGTTTATGTATGTCTCCTGGTGTATGTTTATGTATGTCTCCTGGTGTATGTTTATGTATGTCTCCTGGTGTATGTTTATGTATGTCTCCTGGTGTATGTTTATGTATGTCTCCTGGTGTATGTTTATGTATGTCTCCTGGTGTATGTTTATGTATGTCTCCTGGTGTATGTTTATGTATGTCTCCTGGTGTATGTTTATGTATGTCTCCTGGTGTATGTTTATGTATGTCTCCTGGTGTATACGTTTATGTATGTCTCCTGGTGTACGTTTATGTATGTCTCCTGGTGTATGTTTATGTATGTCTCCTGGTGTATGTTTATGTATGTCTCCTGGTGTATGTTTATGTATGTCTCCTGGTGTATGTTTATGTATGTCTCCTGGTGTATGTTTATGTATGTCTCCTGGTGTATGTTTATGTATGTCTATAGGTGTATGTTTATGTATGTCTCCTGGTGTATATGTTTATGTGTACTGAGGTATTTCAGCTTCTGACTTCTAACTGATGAAATGAATATTGCTGTACCAAATAGTGTATGCAGTTGAATGTAGATTTTAGTATTGATACTTAGCAAAAAGAAATACTATTCTCGTGTTAGTTGTTGCCTATAACAAAATAAACTGTAAATACAAAAACTAATCTGAGTTCATATGTTTCTTATCTATCTATCTATCTATCTATCTATCTATCTATCTATATATATATATATATATATATATATATATATATATGTATAATGTTAATTTTTTTGTCTTGACCTCTCACTCATAGCCATGATCACTCATTTTTCCACATGCCGAAAATGTAACCTATTCTTTCTTAACTTAAGCCTGGGACAACCAAGTCATTTTCTAGATCAAAACAGCAGCGGTTAAATTTACCAAAAAAAAAATTTTTTTACTTGCAATTTCTACCAACTATGTATTGGAAAGGCGACAGTTTAAAGTCAAAGTACAAGACATTAATTCTTACCACTTGAGCACTTATACAAGCAAAAATGTAAAGTCTTAAACTTGAAGAAATTAGATTCATTAGAGTCTACGGTGTACATTCCTTGCTCCAAATTTGATTATCATGATTGAACCGTGTGTTTGCTAACAAAATACGACTTTGAAATCCGATTTAAAAAATATGTGTATATATTTACATACAATATGCATATTTAATTACATTAATTGAAATAGTAGCCTATGTCTTTAGGATATCCTATACAGCGTCTATATTTATTTTATGCAAGATCCAGTGCTGACTGAATAGGATTTGAAAGATACACACAAAAAAAAGCATTCGAAACTATTCTCTTTGTTGCTCAAGCCTAAGATGCCAAGGAAGTAACGCTACGATTATTTGTTACATTTTGTTTTAATAGCTCCATACCCTACTAGATCAAAGTCATCCGTAACAAACAAATACATCTTTTCTCTTGTGTCAGTGGGACAAGGGGAGACTAATTTGCATCTTTCTAGGAATACAAGGACACACTCTATACTAGGTCACTTTAACCAGACGGCAAGAGTTGTTTTTTTTTTTCCCTTGATCACGTGACTGTCGTGCCTAGTCATTTCTGGTTTGTCCATTAAGTATCAAGTGTGGCTTTAGTCTACAATACATGAGACTACTCATAAATGAACCTTTTTTTTAAAACTAAATATGGGCAACACAATTTGTAATTTAGGTTCTCGAGATCCCCCCCTACATTCTCCCCCCCGCGTGTTGTCTCCAGGACCTTGTGGAAATGAAACTGTTCATAACAGGACTGGATTTCCACAGTGCAGATAGTGCAGCCACCCAATAGCTCGTTCTCAAAGGGACACCTCCACAAAGTAAAAAAAAAAGTGTTTCTAAAAAGAAGGAAAATATTATTAGCTTGATAGGTTGGACTAATTTAAGCATTGTCATTAAAGTCTTTAAAAGAGAGGTAGGGGCCTCCAGCATTGGTTCATATAGCCATTTTGTAGCCGTAGGACCATGTACAAGTACTCACTAAACCAGACATTTTGTAGCCGGAGGACATTGTGCAAGTACTCACTAAACCAGCCATTTTGTAGCCGGAGGACATTGTGCAAGTACTCACTAAACCAGACATTTTGTAGCCGGAGGACATTGTGCAAGTACTCACTAAACCAGACATTTTGTAGCCGGAGGACATTGTGCAAGTACTCACTAAACCAGACATTTTGTAGCCGGAGGACATTGTGCAAGTACTCACTAAACCAGCCATTTTGTAGCCGGAGGACATTGTGCAAGTATTCCCTAATACATTTTGTAATCTGAGCCTCACGTGACCTTGTGCAAGTATTCTGTCCAAATAAAAGTCCTACTTACAAATTGTCACATTAATTGTTGTTGTTTTTTAAACGTGTTGGTCCATTGCCAACTTGGAATACAGACTCAAAGGAGAGGCCAAGATATTCAGCTAGGCTACAACTATACAAGATTTATTCTTCTCTCAACCGAAAAATGGTATTCGTTCTAGCGTTAGGATTTCACTGCGAAAGTTTCATTGTAATAACAGCAAACATGTACGCACATTCATACCGAGACACACGCATATGGGAAAACAAAAGAGCTATATTGATTAACTATAATGCTGTATTGGAAATGGCTGGTGTCCTAATATTCTAGCTACTTGAAAGTTTAATTTGTCATCTTATAGACTTATATTCAATAAGCTCTTGTAGACTTTTATTGACATCAGTAAGGAACCAAAACCTTTACACAAAAGTAATGCACGTTGCTAGTCACGTGATGCATTACTCACAAACTGGGAAATGGGAATTCCTCGAACTTATGTTCGCATTGATGTGACATTTTTCTTAAATATACATGAAATCTAAAGTATTCGTACCAAAATTACAGACTACTCTGTATGTGTGTCTGTTTAATCTTTTCATCATTTCCCATGGTGTAAATAAACATCCACACCCTTCTTGACTGACTTTTGTTGAATAGCTTTAAGATATTTACATCATTTCAAATCAACATTCAATCTAGATATTTTCTTTTATTGGGCAAAACACTAGAATAAATCTTTCAATTCTTCAGTTGTATGTAGATCTCTGTGTACGTAGGTGTCTCATGCTCTTATTCATTAAAGCTGTTCATATTAATACAGTACACTACACTCACAGGAGGCGCTGCGTCTGAGTGGTAAAGCGCTCGGCTTCCAAATCCAGAGCTCCAGGCTCGAATCCTGGTGAAGACTGGGATTTTGAATTTCATGTTCTTTAGGACGCCTCTAATGGGTACCTCTGTGTCCAGCCAGCTCTAATGGGTACCTCTGGGTCCACCCAGCTCTAATGGGTACCTCTGGGTCCAGCCAGCTCTAATGGGTACCTCTGGGTCCACCCAGCTCTGATGGGTACCTCTGGGTCCACCCAGCTCTAATGGGTACCTCTGGGTCCACCCAGCTCTAATGGGTACCTCTGGGTCCACCCAGCTCTAATGGGTACCTCTGGGTCCACCCAGCTCTAATGGGTACCTCTGGGTCCAACCAGCTCTAATGGGTACCTCTGGGTCCACCCAGCTCTAATGGGTACCTCTGGGTCCACCCAGCTCTAATGGGTACCTCTGGGTCCACCAGCTCTAATGGGTACCTCTGGGTCCACCCAGCTCTAATGGGTACCTTTGGGTCCACCCAGCTCTAATGGATACCTGACATTGGTTGGGGTAAAGTAAAGGCGGGTCGTCGTTGTGCTGGCCACATCACAACCTCGTTTACCGTGGGCCACAGGAACTGATGACCTTTACTTCATCTATCCCATAGATCGCACTACTTGCCTTGTTGACATTTACACACTCTCTGGCTGTGACAATCACAACGACTATACAAAAAATGAATGCAAGTAAAAAACAAAACAAAAAAGACTCTATTGATAGTATGTAGTGAATTGGAATGTAACGAAAACATGCATATCACGTGATACAAGAATTACATTTGATTTGCTAGAGTGCAGTGGTAAAATTTATTCTTATTCATTTCGGTCAAGACCATATTAATTCATAAATGACAATAGTCGCCTACTTCTGTTCCATTGTCCTGATCCAAACAAGTTCACACCTTGCCCCCCCCCCCCCTGCCCCATTCAACAACTGGCTAGATCCACACGGGATTGAACAAAAAAAAAGTGTGAGGCGTCTGTGAATATTGGTTCAAAAAATCAAGAGAAAGAAAACTGAAAACTTTGACACTGAAACTATGTGAGACAAAACTATGAGACTGTGTCTGTGGTCAATAACTACATCAAAGAGAGACTTTTCTATTAACTAATTAACTTAAGGAACATTAGATCGATGAGTTTGTCAATTAATTGTTTAAATAGTCTGGCGGGTGGATGAAAAACATAAATCGCTAGGCCACCTAACTAAATGGAATTGAGATAAATCCCGATTTTTTATTGGAGATTAGACTCGAGCCGAGTTGTAATTGCTGGGCTTCTAAATGATGTACGAAAATCCACACACACACACACACAAAATCCACAAAAGAGAATCGACAAATGCTCACTCAGAATGCAATAAGAGCATGGAAGAAGCGCTTTACAATTGTAATAATAATAATAATACTCTCCAGAACTAAATATGTCACTTTAGTCTTATGTTGTACGGAACTCAAGGTGATGTTGTTATTTAGTTGCAAGATCTGGGAAGTGGACAATCAGAGATGGATATCTGGTGTCTTCTCCTACCCACCTCCACCCCGCCTTTTCGGTCTAATATTACTAATTCACTTTGAGATGAGTATACAGTGCATGGGCGTAGCCTGTGGGGGTGTCTGGGATCAACCCGCCCTACACACACACACACACACGAAATGCCCCCCCCCCCCAACACCCGTAGAGATTTTTGTGACTTGTTTTTTGCTTTATTTGTTTACTATAGATGAGATTTTAATGTTCAGACATCACTTGCCCCAATGCAACCAAAGGGGTTTTAAGTTTTACCTCCCCCCCCAGAGGGTTTTTGAGGTTTAAAAAAAAATTGTCAATCTAAAACTAATGTCCCCTAATTCTATGAGCCTAACCGGAAGGAGGGGGTGAGTTTAAAACACTACTCCAGAGGGTTTAAGTTTAAAACCCCCTCCAACGGGTGGTTTAAGTTTAAAACCCCCTCCAACGGGTTGTCGACGATGAAACTCCCCTTTCCAATCAAAAATCTCAAGCAAACTAAAGTTACCGAATTCCTTGAGCGTAGCCAAGAGGTATATTGTCTTTCAACTAACTCCTGGAAGAACCTATTCTAGGGTACAAACAAACAACAACATAAGAAATAATGAAGGATCAGAATGCAATAAGGGTTAGTTACGTATTCTCATATATATGTGTGTGTGTAAAAAGAAAAAAAATCACCCCCATTCAAAATAAAATCCTGGCTGCGCCCTTGATACATTGAAATAATCCCAAGAAAAGCCCAATGTTTACTTTGTATACTTTCACAAGCTCGGTACTGTCCGTCACGCTTTGATTCCGTAGCACGGGCCTGTGCCTACGAAGACACTGTCAGTTCATAAACATACCACCCGTTTGTCACTCAGGGAGTGGCATAAACGATAAACAATAACCATGGAAACAAGTTTAAAGCAACAGGTTGTGACTAAAAAAGATAGGTACTTGAAATGAAGAACAAAAGTCAATATGATCATGTGATCGTACGTGTTTATTTAGGTAAGGGAGATAACTGTCCAGGACTCAAATTGACTTTATCAAGGGCTGTTTGTTTTAGAACACTGGAGAGTGGAATGACCTATATAAAAAGTGTTCCCATTCACAAACATAAAAAGTATATGGTATGGATTAACAAGCAATGTAGACCTAACAGCTTAATAGATCTGAAACTCCAAATAGACCAACTTTTGATTTATTTATTTCTTGCAGCCTGTCATGTTCAAATGTCCATTAGGGGCCTACAATAATCTCTAATGGAATCCCATTCTCGACATTGCCTGCATATGAAAACAGGAACAGCAAGAGCTGGCAGTCCACATTGTTTGTAGTCAGTTCTAGTTCATATTGTATTCAAAAGATAAACCGATCCTTCTTTCATTCCGACACGACAGTCATTGACATAGAAGCGTGCATTCTAGGTCAGAGGTCACAAGATTCCAAACAGTAACAAATTTGAAAAAAAAAAAAAAGAGGAAACATCAGTAGACCTACACCTACAATCTACATTTTCTTATGCGTAGAAAGGGAAACAAAAATACCTTATTACCTTTCTTAGACAGTGCCAGCTATAATACTGGATGTTCACATGTTTGTGTGTGGGTAAAAAGTTTACAGTGACAAGAAAAATCTTGTTCATTTTAAATTCAAAAGAAAAGAATTAAAATTTCTTCAACAAAGATAGATTAGATCAGCGATGCCTAAGCTACGGCCAGTTGGCCGGATCCGGCCCGTAACGTGCTTCTATCCGGATCGCCAAAACAAGTGGTTGAATCAAATGGAACTGAACCTGCCGCTTCACTGCATCATTCACCAACAAAATCTGTGTGATGGTGATTGTGTTTAACACTGTACATTTCATCAAATCGCAAGAACGTTGAATCACTAAAGCGTTGAATCACAAAACGTTCAAAGATTTTCTGACAGAAATACAGTCGGAATATGAAGACGTTCTATTTCCAAGTGAAGTGCGGGGGCGGGGCTGGTTGAGCCAAGGAAAGGCATTAAAACGTTGTTTTTTTTAATTTGAGACACGAAATTGAAATATTTATGATGGAAAAATTAGAACAAGTGCCACAACTGAACGACCCTTCATGGCCATGGGATTTGGCTATTTTATGCGGCATCACATCACATCTAAATGAACTCAACACCAAAATACAAGGGAAAAAATGTGTTTCGAATGTGTATGCAGACATATTTTTTTTCCAAACCAAATTGCAACTCTTCAGTCAACATGCGGAAAGTGTGCTTCTTGTCCACTTTCCAACCTGTACCACTCTACGAAATGTTAAGCAGCTCAATATGTCTCTCCCTAAAGATAGAATGATCCAACTTTTGAGGCTCTTGATGAATAATTTCAGTGAAAGATTTGTGGATTTTCAGAATTTTAAAAATGAAATTCGTCTTTTTGAAAATCCGTTTGCAGCCGATGTGTCAAGTGCCCCGACAGATCTGCAACTGGAACTGATTGACTTATAAAGCCAGACATCCCTGCTTGACAAATTTCAAGTGATGCAGACTGTTGACTTCTACTCCATGTTACCTGCTGAAGTGTTTCCAAATCTTCAAAAACAAGCGCTAAGGATGATCACAATGTTTTCAAGCGCTTATTTGCAAGTGACCAAACTTTCTCAATCATATTACGTAATGGCCTCACGGATGAACATCTAGATTCAGTGCTCCGACTTGGTGTTTCATCTATACAGCCAGATATTCAGAAGATGGTTTTGGATAAACTTCTTGCATAACATTAATTTATGTAAGTAGGTCTACAAATTAAACTATTAAAAATAGCTTATTGCATTTTTTTTTCTTTTTGGTGCTATGGCCCGCAATATGGATGCCGAAAACTAAAATGGCCCGCAGACCAAATAAGGTTGGGCATCACTGGATTAGATAGATAAATAGATAGATAGATAGATAGATAGATAGAAAGATAGAAAGATAGATAGATAGATAGATAGATAGATAGATAGATAGATAGATAGATAGATAGATAGATAGATAGATAGATAAATAGATAGATAGATAGATAGATAGATTGATATATATATATATATATATATATATATATATATATAGATAGATAGATAGATAGATAGATAGATAGATAGATAGATAGATAGATAGATAGATAGATAGATAGATAGATAGATAGATAGATAGATAGATAGATAGATAGATAGATAGACATGGGCGTAGCCGGGATTTTTTTTCGGGGGGGTTGTGGGGGGAGGATTTTGCACACACACACATCCCACCCGCAAAAAAAATATTTTTATATGTATGTATGTGTGTGTGAACATAATCTTGATTACATTCTGATCCTTCATTCTTTCGGAAGACGTTTATTGTGCACTAGAATTTCTTTCTGGAGTTAGTGGAAAAATTGTAGTCTCCCCGCCATTGCCAGCAAGAGGGTCTGGGGGAGCGTTAGGAGCTCCCCCAGCGCGGGGCTCAGCCCCGCCGCCAAGCACTATTTCTGGTATTGAAAGACAACAAAATGCATACTCTGAGGTATCTACAGTGCATTTTCCTGCTACTAAAAAGTTTTATTTCAAAAACCTAATGTGCTTACTGACTTAGACACTTCCGCGCCGTTCGGCGCATTTGCCGTCAAGCTTGTTTCTACAAAAATCTGTCACTGGTAATGTCTGAAGCCTCTTCCCACCTGCTCTGAGGACCTCCATGAATGTGTGGCGCCAATTTGTACTTAATAGAATGTCATCGCAACTCTTATTATGCTTAATTCATTCTGTTGAAGAACATGTCCCGCAAACCTCATGCGACACTCTGTCACAATCTTACTAAGGGGTCGACTCCCAGTTCGGCATAGCATTTCCTTGATTTAGACCCGATCTCTATAACTGACTCCTAAAATATGTCTTAGCCATCTTTGTTGTGTTTTTCAATTTCGCAGATGACTATTCACTGCACTTTATTAACCTCTCTTGAATACGCTCTTGGAATTAGGTGACTGTAATTTGCTTTAAATTTTATATCGAAAAGGAAAGTTTTATCGTCAAAATCATCTTTGGGGGTTTAAACTAAAAAATCTCTGGAGTTTTTTTAAAATTCAAAACCCCATTTTGCTTTAGAATAATATTGAAGATAGAGGTTTTCCACCTCAAAACGCTCTGTAAGGGAATTTCAAACTCAAAACCATCTGGAGGGGTTTTAAACTTTAAAAAAAAGCCATCTGTAAGAGGGGCTTAAACTCAAAACCCCCAATAGGCTTAACTACGCTCAAATAATTTTAGTGTGTAATTTGCTTTATTATTATATTAAAGAGATGTTTTTTTAAGTATTATACCCCTCTGAAGGGGGGTTTCAACTCAAAACCCCTTTTGGCATGGCTCACAGCATTTTGAGTACGTAATTTTCTTTTTTTTTTTACATTGAAGATGTATTTTTTAGCTTCAAACCCCGCTGGCGGGGGGGTTTAAACTCAAAACCTTTTTGGCTACGCTCATAGATTTTAGAGTGTGTAATTTGCTTTTTTTTAATATTGAAAATGTATTTTTTAGCTTTAAAATCCACTGGAGGGGAGTTAAAACTCAAAACCGCTATGACTACACTCATAGAGTTTTTAGTGTATAATTTGCTTTGTTTTTAATATTAAAGAGGTATTTTTTACCTTCAAACGCCGTGGAAGGGGGGTTTAAACTCAAAACTGAGTCAAAACCCATTTAGCTACTCTCATAACATTTTGAGTGCGTAATTAGTTTATATATATATATATATATATATATATATATATATATATATATATATATATATTGAAGAGGTATTTTATAGCTTCAAACTCTACTGAAGGGGGGGAGAGATAAACTCTAACCCTGCAAAATTTTGAGTGTGTAATTTGCTTTTTATATATTAAAGAGTGGGTTTATCGTAAATTTCGGAGAGGGGTTTTAAAATCAAAATCTTCCTTAAAACTGTGCTCTTGGAATTTGGGGATTGCATTTTTTTTCTTTGGTTTTGTTTTATAGAAGAGGGGGATTTAACTGCTAAAACCCCTGGTAGGGGTTTTAAAATCAAACCCCTCTGGTAGGGGGTTTTAAACGCAAACCCTCTTAGTAGTGGGTTTTAAACTCAACTCCCCCCGGTAGGGGGTTTAAAACTCAAAACCCTCTGGTAGGGGTTTTAAGCTCAAAACCACCTGGTAAGGGTTTTTAAACTCAAAAACCCTTGGCTGTGTTGGGGCAAGTGATGGTTTAGTATTAAAATCTCACCTAAAATAAACAAAATCAAAGTAAAAATTCAATCACTAAATTCCAAGGAAATTTCATTTCGGGGGGGGGGAGGTTTTAACCCCCCTCACGGCTACGCCCATGTAGATAGACAGATAGATAGATAGATAGATAGATAGATAGATAGATAGATAGATAGATAGATAGATAGATAGATAGATAGATAGATAGATAGATAGATAGATAGATACTCTTGCACCACGCGATCCAACGCCATCCTGCGGGACCTTTAATTTTGAAGGAACATCCGAAACATATGAAAACAAAATAAAACAAAGAATGTCTTACGATGAAGGAAGGTTCCTAGAAACTAAAACAAAAGAGAAACTGTTGTATAAGTCAGTGCTGTCTACATGCGTACCGCGGGACATGCTCGGCTAATGATGTGATGTTAATCGGTTCTTCAAAACGTCTGCTGCTATCAGGATCGGTTTCGTTGAACTCGTTGATTTGTGTGACACGCGTGTCAGAAATGTATTTGGCCCTCAGGCGGACAAAGTGTGCCCTGTAATATGTCTCAATACTGCAATATTTATCTCCATTTCTTCTCAGTTCTCCTACTTGGGTGCACTCCACTTATCACTCGCAAACAGTCCAGTCTCGTACAGCGCACCAGATGGTGCGAACCTTCTGCATGCATGTTGTGTAAGGCGATGTGCCAAACAGAATTATAACAGTATTTTACTGTGTCTTCGTCTCTATTTTTTCTCTTAGTTTACAAAAATGACCTGTTATTAAAGTTTCTGTTAGAAAAATGCCTCCGAGGATTTTTTCCCACGTTGCCAAGGCCTCTTCACTATGCAGTCAGGTTGAAAATCAAGATCAATTTTAACAAAAACAAATTCTTGCATGCCTTGAAATTTGGGTTTAAACTTAGATTGTCGTGCTATCTAGGCGTATGCTTTTGTTATCGACACTTGGTTTTTCTGTCTGCCCCAAGCTCTTGAAACCAGGCGCTGTTGGAATTATTTTTGTTTCTCTGAATAGAATGTAATGGTCAGTTTCCCACCGGCTATCAGGTTTCCCGAATTGCACCATCTCTGCTGACGTCTGTTGTGACTCATGCCACTTGATATTTCACGTGAGATCTTGTGGACTTTCTTTCAGACGGTGGGTCACTTACACTGCTTCGAGTCTCTCCGCTCGTCTAGTTAGTCTAGTTATTTTTATAGAAGACCACTGCGTTCTAATTAGGTGTGTGGGTGTGTATGTGTGTGTGTATGTGTGTGTGTGTTTAACCAGCCTCTGAAATAGGTGTTGTTTCCCTTCTTTGATTGGAGATTTTCACTATAAATTTTCAATTCTAAACAATGTCATGGACGCTAAATTTAAAGATCAGTTGCCATTGAGCTTAGAAATGTGATTTTCTAGTGCGAAAGAGTGCACACATTTTAGCTTATTTTTTCATGCCAATAGCTTATCAAAACTTTCTATTTTCTGTACACCAAATAGCTAGTTATTTAGAGTTATCCGCCTTTGAAAAAAATTCAAGAAGAACAAATGTCGTTTTCTATTACACAAGAGTTACAAAGGGGATGACACAGTCTACTTTAACAAATTCATACAGACCAGTGATGTGGCAACTATTGATTGGTCTCCATTGTCCATAAGTTGTGACGTTGCAGGTCAGTGTTCAGGCCTTCAATTACGATTGGTCTTGGCTCGACCCACCACCCAGGCCCAACGCCCTATCATCTACCCAGTGACGTTGATAGGTGGGAGGGGGGGGGGTGAGAATGAGATGAGATCTACTATAAAATTGTCAAACCCCTTTCAAGTGCTTACATGTGATTCATTATTAGATAGTGTCTATAGTTAAAGAATTATCATAAATGAACTAAATCTTAAATCAACTCTCTCCTCCATAATTGAGGACTTTTGATTTTTTTTCTTGCTTTCAACTGTAAAATATATCTCTTGCATCCCATATGAATTAAATAGCCCAACAGATATATACGTTGTTATTTTGTTATCAAGACCTACAACTGTATCTTAAGTTATACAGGCCTATTGATATATCTCAAGTTGAAGACATATATAGATATATATAATTAAACAGTCCTACAGCTGTATCTTGAGTTATACAGGCCTATTGATATATCTCAAGATGAAGACATATATAGATATATATAATTAAAAAGTCCTACAGATGTAACTTTAGTTACTTAGGCTTACAGTCCTATCTATGGCTTGCAATGCCAAGTGACAAAATGCATGTATTTAGTCCATATATTTAGTGTATGTATACTTCGCTCATGTAAAAATACGTAATGGTATTTATGCAACTCCAAGGAATAAACACTTATGGTGGTCACTTGAGCCAATGCCCCCCCCCCCCCCCGCCTTCCCAAACCATATACGAAAATGTCCACACCTTTCTTTCCCCACTCCTTTGGAGCCCCTCCCCATGTCCTATAATTGTCTGAGAAAAAATTGAGGGGGGGAGGGCAATCTGTTATGCGCATGTCCTGGAATGGAAGGCGGGTCTAGAAAAAAAAAGATTGTCAAATTCTCTTTTCGCTGTGCGCACACAGTGCATCTATAAGGGGTAGGTAACCTACCTGTCTCCGTGTTCGTCTTAGACTTGTTATGGGACCTAGTGAAGACTTTTCCAAAAATTCATTGTTAAACTAAAACTGAAATGGATCTATATTTGACTTTACAGTGTGTGTGCTTGTAGGTTATGTAAGCGCTAGTAATCCACTTGTAATCTAGGTCTACATTAACTCATTATTATCACATGACCATTTATATATTAGAATGTTGAGGCATAATTAAACTATTATAGTGTCGGATACATTACGAAGAGATAAATCTGTAACTCTATAATGGAGTTCATTTGAATTTTAGAATTTATCTCGATCTATTTATGATTAATTCTAAATTCAATCTTAACAGAATTCCTGTCCAAAAAGAAAAATGCCTAGGGCAGGGGGGCACGAGGGGACTGCGACTGTGCTTTGAACTTCTGACCATCGCTGCGAAAATCTTAAGCGCAAACTACATGAATTTTATGTCAGAATGCGGCCCAATTGTATCAAATTACTGATGTTTACGATGTTTATTAAATCTTAAAATTGACGAATACTTAACCTTAACTAAAGGTTTTCAAGTAAGTGAATTTTTTTATGTGATTAGATATTGGATATTAATTAATAAATTTGTTGGACCTAGTAATGTATTCTTTACATTGTTATAGAGAAAACCTCAGATATTCAATTCTATCTCGACTTTTAACGAAACAATTCTTAGCTCTTAAATTATATAAAAAACAACCTAGGCTATAGCCTTATAGTGTATCTAGAAATACCAATGACACCAATACGACATATCACTGCATTCCTATTTTACAACTATGTTCCTTACTTCCTTGACTGTTGTGTGCTCCCCTAGTGTTAGAGCTTGATACTTGACTTGACCCTGGGATACATTCTTTGCCCTCGTCCTGTGAGATGGAATATCTTAAGGGAAATACTAAAAGGCTAAACAGAGCATGACCAGGGAACAGTCCAATTGGTAATTCTTAGGTAGGGGCCCCCGCCCCCGAGGTTCAGCGGGAGGTGCGTGAACTTGCCCTTTAACTGTAAGGTTGACATTTTACTCAAAAGGAAAAAAAAGTCAAGTCGGAATTTCTTTTTCTATGCTGAGCAGAGTTTGAATGGGAAAAAAAAATAGAGTTTGGCTTTCATTAGTGGTGTATATTTGTTTTAATTGTCGATAAATGTAAGTGTACACAAGTGCGAGCTTTTTTACGGACTGTAGTGGGAAAGATAATATAAGGCTCAATTTGATCTTGATCTATACCTTATACTTAAAACATAATGAGATTTTTAGCGTGAAATATTTCCAATGAGATTTGCAATGTCTGTGTAAGTATACCCATATTCATTAAAAGTTTATTCTGAGACAAACAAAGCCTCAGTACATTCATGTTAATTGTATTGTTAGACTTGTGGAATCTCGTACACACTGAGGTACATAGGACTTCTGGGGTACACGTGTTCAATGGTGTCGATACTTTAAGTCTAATGACCAGGAGATTCATTTCTAATTATGAAAGTTTTACTGGCTCAAAATATTAAATTGTTTATTGCGTCTCAGATCTTCCATCTCTTTCTTTTGTTCTCCCTCCCTGAATCTATCTCTCTTTCTCTCTTTCTCTCTCTCTCTTTCTCTCTCTCTCTCTCTTTCTCTCTCTTTCTCTCTTTCTCTCTCTTTCTCTCTCTCTCTCTCTCTTTCTCTCTCTCTCTGTATATATATACAATGTATATGACATGTAACTTTAAATATTTATGTCGATTTCTAGCTTGTTTTCTGTTCTTATTTCTCCACAGAGTACATTCAATTAAAACTCTATTCAACTAAGTCTCAACCAATCTCTGGAACTCTATGGATACTAGTGCCACACGTTCATGATCCTCTCGTCCCTGGCCTGCTTTCTCTCCTTATATGTTCCAATCGTGATCAAAGACTCGAGCTAGGAACTGAGCAGAAACCTGATACCAGACAGTGTTAGACTCGACTCACTTTTTGGACATGAAACTGGTGTTGACATTGTCTGTGCAAGTTCACACCTGACACTAATTTCAAAGAAAAATGTCTGGAAAATATGACTTAGAGAGTCGTCGGCAGAAATATTCTTCCACGTCCAGTGGGACTTTCCGAAGGCTTGATCCTTCTTTTAGCGTTGACTTGGAACCGCCATTCCTGGACAATACTGACCACCTCTCCAATGGTAGAGGTAACAACAGATCAAGTGAGCCATTCAAGTATAATGAACGAGCGGTTGACGTTACGTTCCCTGCAACCAAATATCCAACCAAAGACTCACTCAGTAGCTCGCTAGCACCAGATGGCTCAAGCCACGATAAAACGTGGAAAAGAACAAAGAAAAATGGAGACACCAAAATATCACATTCAGTCAAGGTAAACTCAAAGGAAACAGATTTCTCCAGGCCAGTGACAGACATCACTTCTGATCAATTCAAATTTATAGATTCAAAGACAACAGAAGTCAAAACGAGAGCAGACGAGAAGAAACATGTCGGCTTGCTTGAACGTCTGACCAGAAGCTGGAGAAAACAAGAACACGACTCTCCTCAGGAGAAGAAAAGAAAGAAAAACAATTCCCGAGCAGACGATACTAACAGCTCTTCCAGTTCATCAGACGATGTGCGAGGCAATAAGAAAAACGAGAAAGAAATGTTTGAGATTAAATTCCCGAACAACGGATCAAAAACATCACTGGAGTCTAAACATTCCGACCACGTGACAGAAGTAACCTCTAGTGGCTATGAAAATGTTACAACAACAGTTCCGAATTGCTTCAACGTGACTAGCGAGACCATCCCCGAGGATTATGAAAATGTTCATGTCACAGTTTCGGCTGGAATTAATGCGGATGAAATGTTTCCTGAAATATCTCCCAATGACTTTAAAGAAACTGAGCCCGAACCAGATTACTTCCAAAGCTCTGAAATATCTGACAATTACTTTAATACGACTGATTTATTCTCCGATTATTTCAATAATAATGAAATAACCCAAGACTACTCCTACGCAGATGAACCAACTCCCGATTACTTTAAAGGCGATGAAATGGCTCCCGACGACTTCAATGCTGATGAACTAACTCCAGAATATTTCACTGCTAATGCAATAACTTTTTGTAAAAAAGACAATAAATTGAGCTCAAATTCAAATCACACAACTGATTTTCCTGGCTCGGTTTCAGGAGACTATGAGAATGCAGCTTTACTAGTTAATGAAATTAAAGCTGCTTCAACAGAACACGTCAATGGGAAGAAAACTTCAAACGATATTGAAGACGTTCTATTTGATTCTCAGAATACGAACGAGGATGTTCAAAACGATTCCAACGCAGACTTTGGAGTCATTCCATACAACTTTCAGAGTTTTAATGAAGTGATTCCTATTGATTCCTACAAAGATGTCAATAATCAGCCCCAAATAAACGACCAAGTCAAAAGATGGGGGACACTAATCAATATTGATGCTAAGAACCAATACGATGACAATCCTGAGTTGACAGATGAACGTTCCTTTGACACGTCAGACTCTGACGACGAGGAGCCCACAAAGTGTGACAGTGAAAGTGACCAGAGCGACATCGTTGTGGACGTCCTGGAGACCTGCGACAATCAAGGGAGCATTCAGGACGAAGGTCTTCAGTTTGAAACCAACTTTGAAACCATCAAGCCCTGTGAAAGAAATGTGTTTGTTCCTGACCACCAAACCCTTTCTGACTGCCAAGATAAACTTTTAACCTTTAACACGCAAACGATTTGTCACACGGAACAGTTTTTTTACGTACCTGGCAATCAAACATTCAGCACTGAAGACAATATTGTTGTATTTGACAGCAATGCTATTCATCATAGCGAAGAGTACTTTTATATCACAGGCAATCAAAAAGTTACTCACATTAATGTAGAAGTTCTTGACCCTAATCAGAGAAAAGAAGATCTTATCAAACCTGAGATTCTTGTCCCAGAATATGACAAAGATGACAATGTCAAACATGAGATTCTTGTCCTAGAACATGACAAAGATGACAATGTCAAACATGAGATTCTTGTCCTAGAACATGACAAAGATGACAATGTCAAACATGAGATTCTTGTCCCAGAACATGACAAAGATGACAATGTCAAACCTGAGATTCTTGTCCCAAAACATGACAAAGATGACAATGTCAAACCTGAGATTCTTGTTCCAGAACAGGAAAAAGATGAGTTTCTTGTCCCAGATGACCAAACACAACATAAAACAAATTACTCTCGATCATCATCATCTTCTTCTTCGTCCTCATCCAACTCACCCCAGATCTCCAGAAAACTCATGTCAACGTTTAGTCCGGGGGGCGCTAATCTTGGTAATAAGCAGCTTGAACCAGTACAGCAACGACATGAAGATAGCGCAGTAGGATGCTGTCACGTGATTCAAGATGAACAAGTTTTCAGTGAGTCAAATTCAATTCAAGTTAGAGCGAGCTATCAAAACATTAACCACGGTGAGTCTCTTCCTAAAATGCTTCTAATTAATTACATTGCTTTGCGAATGGTTATTGGATTTTGTGAAATACTTTGTACACAACTGGACGAATGTATAGGCCTACTCGTCTTTAGAAAATCAGTTGCCCAAGGCTGGACTTTTTAATCAAATCTATCTATCTATCTATCTATCTATCTATCTATCTATCTATCTATCTATCTATCTATCTATCTATCTATCTATCTATCTATCTGTCTGTCTGTCTGTCAGTCAGTCTGTTTGTATATATATAGATGTAGATATCAATATTTTCCATTTGATATGTCTTATGATTTTTTTGCAATACCTCGTATCTTAGTTGAACCTGGAACCTTCTGGGTGGGTGGATGGAAAACCTTGAGACGAATCTCGAAAACGGCTCGAACGATTTCCCTATAAATTTGACAGTTGCTATATATAGTTGGGAAATAAAAATACAAGCTCGTTGGTCACATTAGGAAACACAAGTTTGACCGTTATCATTTCTAGCGCCCCCGAAAGGGGAAAAGACACTATGAGTTTTGTGTTGCCTCTGTCCGTCTGTCCGTCCGTCCGTCCAGTTTAGATCTCAGAAACTAGAAGAGAAAATGAAAAACGGACATCATGATATTTTAGTCCATTCAAAGTTCTGATGCAACAGCTACTTTTTTCTTTTCTGAAAGCGAAAAATCTAATTTTTTAAATCAATTATGCAAGCAGTTTTTTCATAAAAATACACCATTTTTACAACTATTCACTATTAATAGTAACAAACATTGGAGGCTTTTAGAAAGGGAAATGCATTTCTTTACCATTTTTTAAAACACATTGATGCAAATGGTTTTAGATTTTTTATTTAAAAATATTATCTTTTACAATTGTATTGCTAAGTTATGTAAGTTCTGTCATACTAAATATTACACTTACAAAAAAAGTTCACTTTTTTTTAATAGAAAAAATCTATTTACTATGCAAATAAGTTAGACATCATTTAAAACAACAATTAATAAGTAGTTTTTCATTTTATCGCGTGAACTGCAAGCACCGCGAAAGATCATGGAACACAAAACTAAAGGAATATTATTATTTTTTACGGAAATGTATTTTTTGAGCCTTTGAATAAGAGATTGATCCTTTACAAAACAATTAGATCAATTCGATACTCATTATAAGACAACAGTTAGTCCAGGTTCACGTCTAACTTCACATTC
This sequence comes from Biomphalaria sudanica, assembly GCA_036873155.1. NCBI lineage: Eukaryota > Metazoa > Mollusca > Gastropoda > Planorbidae > Biomphalaria > Biomphalaria sudanica. Next base: position 48,923 of record JAZGLO010005130.1, read on the forward strand.
ACTTTCACCTATCCCTTGGTCTGCTGGACCTTTGGGGCACCACACAGTATCTGTCAAACTTCTTTCTCCATTCTTCTCTGTCATTTGCCTTTGATAGAATTTAATTCTGATATTCTTTCTGAAAATATTGAAACCTGCCTTTTTACCTGCCTTGGTGGACCACTTCTGATAGAATTTAATACCGATATTCTTTCTGAAAAAATTTAAACCTGCCTTTTTTTCTGCCTGGGTTTGACCACTTCGGGGGCCGATTTTGAGTTTGTGATTCCACACCAACTGTCTTTGTAACCTTGTTTAAAGTAAAAATAGAAATAAATTTAAATTTGAATTGAAACATTTGCACATCGTCTTCTATGTGTAGATCTAAAGGCCTGTTATTGGAATGTTATGAAGTCTAGTGGATCTATACATTCGCTTAACCGTTAGATCGTCTAAGAGCTGAGCCGAAGGCTCTTCGAGCTCTAAGTTTGAAAAAAAAACCCTGTTTAAAAAACCTGTCTGAACCACCTTTCTGTTTGGAAGAGACCCAAGTCAATGCCTATATAAAGCATTGCTATTTCCGACATAACTGGCCTCCGGACGCATAGGCTAGACATGGCCAAAGGACCGAGTTTACCGGGAGCCTCCGCCATTTTCCTATGTTATACCAAGCTAACCATGATGGAACTCGCCATTAATGTAACGGTCCCTTGAGGAACGGCGCATAGATTATCGACAGGGTCGTGAGAGCTCTCTTTCAACCCCGTCCGTGCAATGGGTGTCCACTCTCGTGTACCCTTGGACACTCCCACGGGAGTTTTGTTTGGCCATTCATTTAGCCCAGTTACCCCCTCAAGTAACCGTTTCCAGCCGAGAGCCACGTTGAGACTGAACAGCGTACCCAAGCGAATTCTTTCTTGGAAGGGGGGGGGGGGAGCATGTGACATGGTAAAAAATGTTCCCTTTTTTAAAAAAAATCTAACATTGTGATTAAGAGAAAAAAAAATCGCTCTATCGGTTGTATAAAGGTGGTATTGTCTTTTTTTTTTAAAGTATTTTTTAAAAATGTTTTTCTTGTTTAAATAAGGGTGAGGACACTGACCTATATTTCTGTCTGTGGGTTAAGGCTTGGCTATTTCTCTTCAGGCGTGTGTCATTATTTTTTATTATTTAATTCTTTCTCTCCGTAATCAATTCCTCACTCGCATGCGCGCAAGTTTAAAGTGAAAGACTTAATACCTCCAAGTGTTATCAACATGTGGTTCTCGATACTTAGTGTGTTAGGTGAAGTTAACACTTGGCTAGAAGTAGATCCTGTCCTCAAGTACTGACCCGGACGTCATTGACGATACTTCCA
>JAZGLO010005131.1:0-20076 GCA_036873155.1 Biomphalaria sudanica
GTATTAGGATGACAAGTATCTATGGTAAGTTATTCAAAATAGATATTGCACACCTTAAGCTCAGTGCCTCAATTCGATCAGGGCTCGTGAAGCCCACAACCCAATGCCATGGTTGTAAGGACCATACTATAACACATCAGGTTCGACTCCAACAGAGTCCCAAGGCTGTGTCCCCATCAATGGGGAAGAAAACAACAACAGAGCGACTGCTAACCAGCAAAAACAAATAGAGCAAAGACATCAACATAGTAACTCTAGATGCGTACGACCCCCCCCCACCCCCACAATCAAGGTAACCTTGGTATGTTACACCTACAGGTGGCCCGAGATAAAATTTGATCTTGTCAAGGTCGTCCCATTTGTTGTATCCAAGGAGCCAATTGTTTGTCGTTGTCATTAATTAGCCTGTGGCATTGTTCTCATACAAACATGGTTACTCAATTTTTTTTTTAATTAACTAATTTATATTTTTCATTAATTTTGTTGACGTTCTAAGCTTAAAAGCCAGTTGGCATTAAGCGCTTTAATTTGTCAATAATCTCCATAACAGCCCAGACGTCTGAAGAACAACAAATCTTGGTTTAAAAAAAAACAATAATTTTAATTTGTTGTTATTTGAAAAAAACAACAACAAGATAAGCAGACGTCTAGAGTAGCTGAATCGATACTGAACTTTGTTTCATCCACCTTGCACACCAGGCGAGGAGAACTATCAATAAAACTATTTTATTTTATACTAAAGAAAGATGTGCTTTTGAATTTAAATTCAAATAAAGACTATTCGATTTCAATTTAAAACCGACATTTTGGTGTACCCGATTCCGAGGTGTAGAATATATCGGAAGTGTTGATCTTCTATCTATTTAAAAATGGTTTACGATTATTTTTTGTTTCTTTTTTTTAGCGCTGGAAATTTTGAATGTTTCATTTGTAGAACAAATTAATTTTAATATTGAGCAGTGTTCCTTTCACGTCGTAGAGGCCTGTGACGTGGCAACGAGCTATAGGCCTAAACTGCCACAGGTTCTGACATTGTAGTTCAGTGCTCAGGCGTTCTATGACTACTGGTTTCGGTATATACATGTGTTTTGAAATGTATACGTGTGATAGTAACTCTAAAGCTCTGTCTGTGTGTGTCTGTGTGTGTGTCTGTGTGTGTCGTAGAATTGAAAGTCAAGAACAAAACATTTGGGCAGGAGATCAAAGATAAGGTTCCATCCCGGGCAACACGTGACAGATTGAACTCACTCAGATAGGTTCCTACTAGATCTACAAGTTCCATGCCGGGCAACACGTGACAGATTGAACTCACTCAGATAGGTTCCTACTAGATCTACAAGTTCCATCCCGGGCAACACGTGACAGATTGAACTCGCTCAGATAGGTTCCTACTAGATCTACAAGATATCATTGGTTTGACCCTTAATTGTTTCCGACCACGTATCCCCGGTCAGTGAAAAAGAGTACACGTTCTAAATCGATAAATTATTTTGTTTACCTGGACAAGTATTTGAAGGTCATCTGCTACTATATCTGGCAGTCCTAAAAGTGCCAGCAGAAATAAAATTCATCTTCAAAAGAAACAGGAGAATATAAGTGAGACCTATACACCATTATTCTAATATAAGAAGTTAAACAATACATATATATATATCATTATATGTTGATCTAGTTTTACTACCCATTACGGAGGTTCTTAAACTTTATTTTTGGCCCTTTATGTAGTCAAAACTTGCCCATGGATCCCTAAGTGAACGAAAAAATACATAAATCAGAAGTATATGAATTACAGGTGTAAAATGCAAAACATTTGGTTGAAGGAGTGTTTGTAAATCGCAAGCGCAAAATCTCAATAAGCACACATTTCTAGTTGGTTTCTTTTATTTGTCGAGACTCATGACGTCACTGAATGCACGCTTTACCCCAGGGGTTCTCAATCTGTGGGTCGCGACCCCTTTGGTGGGTCGATTGACATTTTGCCATGGGTCGCCTAAGACCATCGATAAATGAATTGTTTTTGTCCATTCTTCTATTGCTGTGTGTGTATGCGGAGGGTGGGGGGTCACGGCAGAGTGGGGGTTGTAAAAAGGGGTCGCCGAGCCAAAAAGGTTGAGAACCGCTGCTCTACCCTATAAGCAGACGGGACAGAAGTCAACTAATTCTGTATACTGCAGGCTCTAAAATTGGAATGTATTTGTAAAACCAGAATGTGTGGTCTTCTTAATAAAAACATTGGTTTTTAAGTTTCTAGTTTGTAGATATTTAATAAGTTGATTGTGTATTAAAATGAATTAATCTATGATTGGCATCTGACTTAGTCTACGCGTGAAAGGTTTCATTACTCAATCGGATCTTTGGTTAGGTCGTCGTAGAATAGTTCGTAATAAACATATTACACAGTAGGCAATGTGGAGCTCATTATTAGTCAAATTATCATGTCAGATAAACTGTCTTTTAACAAGAACAATATTTTAATTCTATACAATTTTCCCCTTTCTTCGGACCCCTTTCGGTTGTCTCATGGACCTCTGAAGGTCCGCCTACAACAGTTTGAGAACCACTGACCCATTAGATATCTGTTGACTGGGTCCAATTATGTCTCGGACTAAATAAATGCACATATTAAAATGTGTCTTTTTTTTTTTTTTTTTTTACAGAAAACGAAAAAAATAGTAAAATTGCTTTTAAAATTAGACGTAATTTCGGTGTAGAAACAGAAGTACTTGTAAGCAGTACACCCAATGTCGTGATATGTTTGGTGCAATCTATTTATATCTTGCAATAGACCTGTCTCGTTTAGACAATAAGACTTGATCAGCTGACGAGGGCAATGATATGAGTCATATATATTTTAGATGTATATATTGAGAGACGCTTTTAATACCGAGGGCAATGATGTGAGTCATATATATTTTAGATGTATATATTGAGAGACGCTTTTAACACCGAATAGCTAATGGAAATTCTAATGTATTCACTGTTAATAAGATCGTAGATCAAAGTGCTCCAGCTAGAAACTCCCCAGAGACCTCTTCAGGTTAACATAACTCTAGATCTTAGAGGAAGTCACTAATATTAATCGGTCTTATCGATTCGATTGTTGTGGTCTGATATTGTTCGTCTGCGTACAAGGGAGATTTACACGTTCATTATAATCAATATTAATCTCAGACTTATTAATTATGGGAATCTAGATTCTTTTTCATTTTTTTTAGCCAATACACTGTTCTGTTTACTTCAAGAACTCAAGTGTTTTAAGAAAAATAAAAACCACATAAAGCTAAAATGCATTATATAAATGTACTTAGTTTTCCAGAACAGTAGGGTTTTTATTCTGTTTTCATATTAGAGAAAGATCTTTTGTTTTGAAGCCGAACTATAGCCGATTTCCACAAAACAGGCCCGTTGCGCCCGTGTCTTTATCCAGGTATTGGGGGCCATTGAAAGTAGAAATAAACAGCAAATAATATATTATGATTTTAAGTCTTTAAATGTATTCATGTATTTTTGTATTACTTGAAAGAAGTCATTACTGAACTGAGTCATTACTGAACTGAGTCATTACTGAACTGAGTCATTACTGAACTGAGTCATTACTGAACTGAGTCATTACTGAACTGAGTCATTACTGAACTGAGTCATTACTGAACTGAGTCATTACTGAACTGAGTCATTACTGAACTGAGTCATTACTGAACTGAGTCATTACTGAACTGAGTCATTACTGAACTGAGTCATTACTGAACTGAGTCATTACTTGTCAAAAGAGGCGGAATCAGCAGTACGCAGGGCCCCGGGTTAATGTCATACGTGGGCCCCCGGACAAATGCTTTACGAAGACCCGTGAGCAGTAAGCGTGGACAAGACATACCGTACCACATCGCATTGCTGTATGGCTTTTTATAGTTACAAAATTAGTACCTTAAGTAGCTTCTGAACTTCAAGCCGTTAAATTGTTAAGGATACTATAAACTATTTATTGCTCTGCAGATTACGACAGGATAAAGATTATCCAATTATCCGATATTAACAGCAATAGGCTGTAAACAAAACGATATTTAACCAAAAAGAGGAATAAATCCCGAAAAAGAGGCGTAAGCCCATAAAAGAGACATAAGCCAAACAATAAATAAAGAATAAGAGTTTGTTCCTCTAATATTGATTAAGTGACATTTAATCAACGTAACTAATGATTCAGAAATATTTTGCAGGAAAAATCAACAAACTAAATAAAAATATCTCCTATCGTGGGGCCTTAGGGGGTTTCCCCATTCGCCACCCCCTAAGGCCGCCTCTGCTTGTCGAAGCTCGTACCTGCACTGCAATGTTAATTTGTTAATGTGAAAAATACGCCGAGTGTAACAAAAACACTCTTCAGTCATCAATTGTTTCGTGAAAGAGCTTTCCAATTTACGTTCTACTTTTTAAAAGTATTGACAGTCCGTTAAGTAAGTCATTCTTACAAGTAACACATATTTTAAATATGAGAATTTTCATTCCTAATAAACCTTGAAGTCAAAAAGGGGTTTTTCTTTCTTTATTTTATTTAAGGTCTCATGAACCCCCCCCCCCCCCACAGTGATGGACAAAATGTTATGACCCCTTCGCGACATGGTTGTCATGGTGAATTAACAGACAGCTGCGCGGACTTCTTTTGAAAATTTCAATCAGATGTAAAGCATTTTTTGTTTCGTCAATCAAAGATAGATAGATAGATAGATAGATAGATAGATAGATAGATAGATAGATAGATAGATAGATAGATAGATAGATAGATAGGGTCTGAGGTCACTAGGTCAGTAAGTCATATTAGTAGATAACTTTCAAGTTGACAGTTCCGGAAGATGTCCGTCTAAAGGTAATAAGCTTATCACTGACCTTTTCCTGTTAACTGGGCGACTGATCTACTACCTGGTATCCAATACTTCAGTGCTATCAGTTCTTTCCTATTATATCAAATACACTGCGCAGATTTTCTCCAGGTGAATCAAACAAAAGATCCTATAGAAACTTTATGGACTTGGAATTTCGCAATTTCATTATGTTCTTTTGTTACGGTTGAGTCTTTGAATCAGGAAAGTCGTAGAGTTACATTTTTTGTTAAAATTTGAAAGTTACGCAACGGTTAGTTGTCAGGGGCAGAGAGAAGTTTAAAACAAGATTCTGAAAGTATTTCTTATGGCGGTAATGTCTGTATGGACAAACAACCCTGATCTACACACGCACATTGGACCCAAGACAAAAACATCACACACTGGACCCAAATCACACACACAGGACCCAAAACACACACACAATAGACCCAAAACACACACACACACACTGGACCCAAAACACACACACACTGGAACCCAAAACAAACACACACTAGACCCAAAACACACACACACAGAGGACCCAAAACACACACACACACTGGGCCCAAAACACACACACATACTGGACCCAAAATACAGACACACACTGGACCCAAAACCCACACCGAGGAACAACTTTGTAAGCATGTCTTGTCCCAGAGGTTGACCTGTTTGTATAACGCCTGCTCTTCCTCTTTTACGTAATGTTTTTTTTTTTAATGAGGCTTCGAATAAGAGATTGACCCTATACAAAACAATTAGATCATTAAGATAATTATTATAAATAATCAGTTAGGCCAGGTTCACGTTTGATTTCACCTTTACTTTCACTATCCCTTGGTCTGCTGGACCGGTGGGGCACTACACAAGATTTGTCAACCTTCTTTCTCCATTCTTCTCTATCATTTGCCTTAGATAGAATTTCATTCTGATATTCTTTCTGAATTGATACTGGCCTTTTAACCTGCCTGTGTGGACCACTTCGGGGGCCGATTTTGAGTTTGTGTCTCTACACATACTGTCTTTTTAACATTGTAACCTTGTTTTTTTTAAATAAAATCTTTTGAATATTATCTGTTAGAGCTTTGTATAATATTTCAATAATAAAAAGAATAAATTAAAGAGAGATTTCATTGGAAGATTTTATTTTGGAAAAGGGTGTTGGGTAGAAACACTTCTTGTTAATACATCACATTAACCTTAGCTTAAAAACTTTTTTCTTTTCCCCCAGATTTATCTCCCCTAAAAATAGTCCCAGTTTTATAAGCCCTATCAATGTGATGAGAATGAGATTCTGTTGACACACCATTCCTGAAACAACAACAGTTAGGACATAAACATCACTAGGACATCACTGGAACAGCGTCACTGTCATAATGTAACACATTGTACAGCATCTGTCAATTTGTCCTGTCCATGTTACTGGACATTTACAAGTCACCTTCAGCAACACAAATCTGGTCGCAACAAACCTTGTAGTTGTCACCCCAGAAAACATGAGGCACTCAGTAATGAGTCTTGTCAAATTTATCGCCACCAAAATTCTTTTTTCGCTCAGCATTCTCTAGTGTTTTTAGCGCCCCCTAAAAGGGGAATAGACGTAATTGGTTTTGTGTGTTCTGTCTGTCCGCCCGTCCGTCCCTTTTAGATCTCGTAAACTAGAAAAGATATTGAAAATAAGACATCATGATATTTTAGACCATTTAAAGTTCTGATGCAACGGCTACTTTTTTCTTTTCTGAAAGCGAAAAATTGAATTTAAAAAAACAACTATGTAAGCAGTTTGTTCATAAAAATACACCATTTTTAAAACCATTCACTATTAATAGTAAAAAAACACGAGGAGCTATTTAGTTAAGAAAATACATATTTACAATATTTGTAACAAATTTATGCAAACTGTTTTAGATTTTTTTAGCAGTTTTCCGTCTGGACATTTTCTAAGAATTTAACCCCACCTGTTTTTTTTTTTAAATTGCTCGCTTACTGGGCAAAAATGCGGTGTAGTAAAGTCAAAGTAAAAAAATGTAATAAAGGAAATCCTCCTATGTATAACAATGTGGCCAGCACAACGACCAACCGCCTTTAATTCCTCAACTAAAGTCATCTACCCTTTAAATTTGGGTAAACTCAGGAGGGTCTCAAAAATCACGAAATTCCAAAGCCAAATTTTCACCGAGATTCAAGCTGAGACTCTTGGTTCGAAAGCCAAGCGCTTAACTACTCTGCCATCAGGCCCTCTTTGTGGCTATGTATTTAAATATATTTTTATTATTTAATCACAGCAAGAATTCCATATCAGCTTGTGGAAGAGAGTGGAACGATGCAGTATTAACAATATACTTAGTACTATTTTACTTATTTATTATTAAGTCAGAAATATCCTACTAGAGGAATGTGTGGCCCTAGCCAACGGGAAGCAGCTCTAGTAGTGTCGATAGGTTGACCGACAATTCAGAAACCAATGAAGATCTCTTCCTATTATTTATCTTATATAATACAGACGTTGTTTTAAACAAAGGAGATGATAACGTCTTACGCGTCATTCTTTTAGTCATGCATTTTAACCAATAACTTAAATTCTGCCAATCACTGGTTTTCCTGGCTAGCTTAGGCAACCCATTCCATGCACCAATAGCGCTAGGGAACAAGGAGTATTTGTACAAATTTGTCCTAGCACATGGGATGTAGAGTGTAAATTTGTCTTTGTGTCTTTCTGAGTATTTTATTATACTGTTTTTATATTTGAAGATTATGGTTCAGTGTTTTATGTATAATTGCTACTTAACTTTTAAGTCTTTTATCCTGAAAGCTTTCTAAATTTAGTGATTTTACTAAAGGTATTACTTTAGTCAAATGCGAATATTCGTTTGTTATGAATCTCACTGCTCTATTTTGTGTCTGTTCCAGTTTCTTAATGTTTTCTTGAGTTGAGGGGTCCCAAACGGAGAATGCATATTCTATTATTGGCCTAACCAAGGTTAAATAACATTTTAGTTGTATGTTCTTATTTGATTTATACACATTTCTTTAAATAAACCCCAATGCTTTGTTTGATTTTTTGATATTTTCATGAATATGGGGATTCCACTTCTATCTTTAAGGCTTCCTAAATTTAGTGATCTTATTGTGGTTGTGACTTCAATTCAAAAGTTCTGTAATCTGCTTGTTATGAACCTCATTGCTTTACCAATATCGGTTTCCTATGAATAGCCATCATGGTTTAAATAGCAAACACGAACACAATAAAGTGAACAAAAATTTTTCAATATTTTAGTGCAAATAATATTTTTCATTCACAAATAATTTCCATATGGAATTAATTCTGCAAAACATTAATCTGTGTCTAGCCTAATTTCCCATGAAGCCACACGAATTCATTGAGTCTAAGTTTATCTCCCCTCATACATAACCTTAACAATAGGCATTTTAAACGTAAGCTCTGGTTGATGTGAACACTAGAAAGGATGGAGGGAGCAGTCCCCTGATACCATCCAGAAATACTCTGATACTTGGAGTTTTAAATTGGTTAGAAATCGTTTAAAACTTGGGTTACAAACTGAGAACATTGTTTCTTTAAAAATTCTGTAAAATCAAAATTTCAATTGAGATGGCAGAGTAGCATACGATTGTGTGATTTCAAAGTGTGTTGTCGACCTTCTTTTAGATACACAAGCTGAATGAAAGTTAATATTGGTTCGTAATACATTACGACTGTCAGATCTGAGTTTGAATGTTGTATTGTTTTTTTGTAATTTTCTCAATCTTTCAGAGTTTCTCAACTAACAAAAGTAGGAGATGGGGGTGGTGAGGTGAAAGTGGTCATTTGTTTTCAAGTGAAGACAATTTGTTGTATGTACTTTATAGATTCCTATGTGATATATGAGGTGAAAGTGGTCATTTGTTTTCAAGTGAAGACATTTTGTTGTATGTACTTTATAGATTCCTATATGATATATGAGGTGAAAGTGGTCATTTGTTTTCAAGTGAAGACATTTTGTTGTATGTACTTTATAGATTCCTATGTGATATATGAGGTGAAAGTGGTCATTTGTTTTGAAGTGAAGACATTTTGTAGTATGTACTTTATAGATTCCTATGTGATATATGAGGAGAAAGTGGTCATTTGTTTTCAAGTGAAGACATTTTGTAGTATGTACTTTATAGATTCCTATATGATATATGAGGTGAAAGTGGTCATTTGTTTTCAAGTGAAGACATTTTGTTGTATGTACTTTATAGATTCCTATGTGATATATGAGGTGAAAGCGGTCATTTTTCTTCAAGTGAAGACATTTTGTTGTATGTGCTTTATAGATTCCTATATGATCATGGACAATGTCAAAGAACAACGTTACCCAAACACATAATACTTCATTCAACTGAGAAATGTGTTCTTTAAAGTATGAACTTGTCTTCGCGAAAGTCTTGCGAAATAATACCTAGTCAAAACCTTTTTTTACGCAAGGGAGACATTTGTATTAAAAGCCATCGCAATTCCACCACACGTCGTAACATCGTCTTGCTGCTTCACACCAAAATGTGTCCAAAGGAAGATTAATGACCTGGAGTGACCTGACTCGTATCTCACACACTTCAGTATCGGTCTGTCGCTTCTTTTATTGACCCTGCCTTCTTTTTTGTTCGATTGAAATGTGAACTGCAAACTTCATTTCTTTAGAACAGAATGCAGAATTGACTTCCACGCCCCGGACCCAGTTAGGGGGAGCTTATATGGCTCACCGAGACCACCTTAGGTCGATTCCATAATGTAGATTTAATACTATTGTAAATGCTGTAATCGTGCCTACACAATTCTATCAGAGGAATTTAATGCTCTAATGTCAACTATTTAGAATTTCCATCCCCCTCCCCCATAGTACTCCTCCCCTTCCCCCAACGTAATTTCTCTTTTTTTTTTCTCTCTATGCAACTACGTTGTTTCATTGACGTATCTTCCATGATAACCTCACATAAGATCTAGAGTCCCAACACAGTTCATACCTTGTGTTATTGTGTGTGTGTCTGTGTGCTTGTGTTTCTATGGTGATGTTGGGAAGAGGGAACAGTTATTTTTGTAAATATTATTATTAAAGTTTGATTTAGCTTTGTTCACTAAAGAAAGTTATTCAAGTTATTTGATATCTTATTAGTTAAGATACATTACGCCTACAACGGTTTTAGTTGTCTCCCAGCAGCTTGGTGCTACATGACAACGACCGGTTACAACTCCATGGGATAGTATTTTTTTGAGGAGACAAGATGTCATAGACTTCAGTCCAATTCACTTATGTGTACATCCGACACTGTTTTAGTTTTCTTAATGTGTGTTATTGTCAGTGGGACCATTCTCTCTAAACACACATACCTTAAACAAATTGTTTACCAGATTTCAACACACACACCTTTAACAAATTGTTTAGCAGATTTGTACTTCAATTTTTTTTTCTTTTGAAAAAAATGTTTCTTTTATCTCTTAAGCTCAAGATACAATGATAGGTCGTTAACTGAACTGAATGAGGAGATTACCGAGAGACAGATTGGACAGATGTAGCTGTTGAATTGACTACTAGATATTATCGTAGAGAAAAGGATTATGTTGGGGTGAGGACAGCTGGGGTCTGATGTGTTGTTTTAAGCTGTGCGGTTATTGACATCTTGTGCCTCAGACTGAATGTCAGCAGTTCGAACTGGCCTAATAACAAAAGAAAATATAATGAACAAAATAGAACATTGTTTTCTCCTGAATTCGAATTCTAGTAAAAAGAAAATAATTGAAGAATTAAACAAATGATTCAATTGATTCTATTAGTGACAAAACTTATGCGACATTTACAAGATCTAGTTACAACCAGTTACTGTATATCATAAGGAAATGGGAAATGACAAAGGAAATAGGGTGTTGTTTAATTTACAATACCTCTATTGAAGTCATCAATTCATGGAACCTGGAACCAGCCTGAACCCATCCTGGACGCTTATGTCAAAAACGGCTCTAACGATTTTCCTAGACATTTAACAGTTAATGAATGACTAGCTCGATAGCCAGTTATGAATGACTAGCTCGATAGCCAGTTGATGACTGACTAGCTCGATAGCCAGTTAATGAATGACTAGCTCGATAGCCCGTTGATGACTGACTAGCTCGATAGCCAGTTAATGAATGACTAGCTCGAGAGCCCGTTGATGACTGACTAGCTCGATAGCCAGTTAATGAATGACTAGCTCGATAGCCAGTTAATAAATGACTAGCTCGATAGCCAGTTAATGAATGACCAGCTCGATAGCCAGTTGATGACTGACTAGCTCGATAGCCAGTTAATGAATGACTAGCTCGATAGCCCGTTGATGAATGACTAGCTCGATAGACCGTTGATGACTGACAAGCTCGATAGCCTGTTGATGAATGACTAGCTCAATAGCCCGTTGATGAATGACTAGCTCGATAGCCCGTTGATGACTGACTAGCTCGATAGCCAGTTGATGACTGACTAGCTCGATAGCCCGTTGATGAATGACTAGCTCGATAGCCCGTTGATGACTGACTATCTCGATAGCCAGTTGATGAATGACTAGCTCGATAGCCCGTTGATGAATGACTAGCTCGATAGCCCGTTGATGAATGACTAGCTCGATAGCCAGTTGATGACTGACTAGCTCGATAGCCCGTTGATGAATGACTAGCTCGATAGCCCGTTGATGACTGACTAGCTCGATAGCTCTAAAGGGACAACTGTATTCTGATCGTTATAATGTTTTCAAAGTAAAAAAAAAAATTAAATTAGGCTAGAGACTAAATCTAGGTCTAGATCCAACATCTAGTATCGGGTTCTTGAAAGGTATACACCATGTTCAGACATTTCCGAAAGTAACTTATTTAAGGCTTTATTGATTGAAGTAATATTCAGTAACATTTTGCGCATCGTCTTTTAAGTCTGGTTTAAATGACCTAGATATATAGCATTGGAATTATTTATTAGGTAGTTTTTAGCTGCAAACCCGCTGGAGGGGAGGGGGTTAAACACAAAACTTCTTTTGGCTAGAATCTGGTGACTGATGTATATTGAAGAGGGTTTTTTATCGTAGATTTCGGAGGGGGTTCTAAAATCATAATCTTCCTTAACTATGTTCTTGGAATTTGGGGATTGACGTTTGCATTTTTTTTTGTTTTGTTTTATAGAAGAGCAAAACTGCAAAACCCTCTGGTAGGGGTTTTTTAAACTCATAACCCCCTTGGCTGTGCTGGGGCAAGTAATGGTTTAATATTAAAATATCAATTAAAATAAACAAAATCAAAGCAAAAAATCAGTCACTAAATTCCGATCCGGGGGAGATTTCATTTGGGAGGGGGGGTTGAACCCCAACCCATCCCTGGCTAGGCCCATGTTACGTCTAGAATCTAGCTCAGAAGTAGATCTACATCTAGACTAGAGTTCCACGTGTAATAAAAGTACAAATACATAATACATATCTTATACAATGCCCGCTGGCCTAATAAGTGGAATCGTTCGATCAAGAAGCTGACGGTGTCAACATCACGAGTTTAATACCCAATTTAAGCTAAAAAAATAATTTAAATATTTCATGTTATTTTAAGTTGTACAATGTAGATATTGTCTATTTTAAAACGTTTTATTCTTGTTTACTCAGAGTCTTTATTTCAATATAGAGCTGTTACGTTGCGGCACCTTCAGATATTATAACAAGTGACTCAATTTCCAATTGTAGCCGGACTTAACATGAAGCTTTAAACTTATTCATTGAAAAAAAGAAGCTCGTATCCTCTTTATTGAAGTTTTCAACCCAAAACTGCTGGAAACTTAATTGAAACTTTAAAAAATCATTTCTTTGCATTGAATGTAAAATCTACTAGAAGGCAGTGTGCAGATAGACTTCCTGTTTACACATCTCGTGACACCTCCTAGTGTACACCACTTGATAATACTAATATTTGTTCTATTATTATTTCGTAGTGTGTCTGTGTGTGTGCTATCTCTATATGCAGGTCCGTTGCTACCTATTGTGCAATGTGTGCATTGCACGCAGGCGGCCGAATGTAAGGGGAGACCAAATCATTATTCCAAGGTTCCTTTAAAAAAAATTGAGGTTTAAGAATACAAAAAATACTTAAATATTTTATTTAAATTCTAATGATTTCATTATTCTTTGAAAATTAGGTGGGGGGGGGGAACGATATTTGAACAATAAAAAGGTATTTTTGAAACTTTAAAAAAAAGTTAAAATAAAATAAAAGCGGCGCGCGAGGGATCCCATGGGTTTTTCCATAGGCGTCGACTCTTTCTGGTCATGAATTTTCGAGGATTGTTTGTAATATTTGTTTCGATTCGAATGGCCCGCCCTGTTAAGTAGATCTAGTACTTTAAAAAGTAAATTTTAAAATATTTTCACTTTTATTTGAGATGGTTGTTACTTAAGAGTAGAATATTTTTGGCCGATTATATTATGAATGTCTAATATTAGAACTACTTAATATTCAATTATATATAAGGGCATTTCGTTTCTTTTTAGCGCCCCCGAAAGGAGAAATATCTGTCGGTCTGTCCGTCTGTCCCGTTTAGATCTCGTAAACTAAAAAAGAAAATAAAAATCCGACATCACAATATTTTAGACCATTCAAAGTTCTGATGCAACGGCTACTTTTTTTTTCTAAAAGCGCAAGATCTAATTTTTTAAATCACTTATGCAAGCAGTTTTTTGAAAGAGAAAAAGCTATTTAGTATGCATTATAAGTTAGATCTAATTTAAGACTAATAGTAATCTTGTAAATTGCATTAATTAGAGCAATTTTTTTTCCTGTATTAGGGTTAGCTCTAAACAAACTAACTTAAAGTAAGAAGGTATAGTTATAGATCTAATTATTAAATTTTTAAATCCTAGCAAATCCTTGATTATTGGAAATAGCTGTGTAAGATTATGCAACGATTATGACTAATTCTTTTAGAGAATGGCACAGCGTCTTACATTTAGACGTCGTCTTTCTTATAATACCAATTCTAACCGCAGAAAGGTCTCAAAAACACCTGGTGGCAAAATGATTTTTCTTTACCAGAAGAAATTGGCCAAGACACCAATATGCGGTGATTACAAAACAAGACTTAGAGGGGTGAAAGTTGTTAGGCCACATAAACTTGCTGCAATGAATACACGACAAAAGACTGTTACACGTGCCTATGGTGGGTCAAGATGTCATAAAGCATTTTTGATTGAGGAACAAAAGATAGTGGCCTGAGTTCTCAAGGCACAAGAAGCATCAAAGAAAAAATAATCTGTAATAATTAAAAGATGTTTCTTACAAAAAAAAAAATGGGCACCTAACATTAATTGAGGAAATGTAAAGGAGGTTGGTCGTTGTGCTGGCTACATGACACCCTCGTTAACCGTAGGCCACAAAAACAGATGAACTTTACATCATCTGCCCCATAGACCACAAGGTCTGAAAGGGGAACTAGTTAGGCCAGGTTCACATTTAGCTTTGCATTCACTTGCACCTATCCTTTGATCTGCTGGACCGTTGGGGCACTACACAAGATCTGTCAACCTTCTTTCTCCATTCTTATCTCTCATTTGTCTTTGATATAATTTCATTCGGATATTCTTTCTGAAAAAATTGAAGCCTGCCTGGGTGGACCACTTCGGGGCCCGATTTTGAGTTTGTGTTTCCACACAAACTGTCTTTGAAACCTTGTTAGTGTTTTATTTTTAATAATTGTGCAAGTATTCCATATTGGATTATTATTAGGTCTACTATGATTCTGTTTTGCCTATTGATCTTCTGTAGTTTTAATGCAGCGTTTCTCAAACTTTTGAGGGGGTGGGGGGCGACAAAATGATAAAACGTCTCCGCTAATGTAATTCTTCTGGATTTTTGTATTAGAATGGTCGAATTTCTTCGACTAATGCACTTCATTATAGTGACGACTTTTGTGTGGAAAAAACGTCCACGACAGAGACGTATTAACACGAAGAATATTGTTTACAGACGTCCGTGCGCAATATGTAGGCCTACCTAGAATGTACCTCGCATAATACTATTGGCCAGGGCTGCCTCTTTATTATTTAGAATTAATACTTTTTTAAAAATTAGGATAAATAGTTCATTCTGAAAGAAAACACGTCAATATTGGCCATTTTATATTCTATCTTCTTACTAAGAGAAAAAGGAGCTGCAGACGCCAGGAAAATAATTTCTGAAGTTAAAAACAGAAGACGCTTAGCGCCGAGACCCTCAACCCCCTCCGGAATCAAATACTTTGCCGGCTTGAGCGAAAACCTGCCGCATCTTCAATTTTATCTCAAGGAAGAAACTTTAACAACGCTTAAAATGTATGTAGCCAACACTATTTAAGGAAAAAAACGATTCGTTCTAGTGAAATTTCATTATCTAAATTTGGATTCTATACATAGTATTAAAAATAAAAATGAAAATAAAAGCTAAAATAAATATGACCAAGTTTCTTTTCTTTTTCATTAGAATCTTAACAAAACATGCAAAGTTAAACTGAAAAATAAAGCAACTTAGAGTGCATGGCGATACGACAACGATACGAATATGAAAGGAAAAAAAAAAGGAATGGTCCACAAAAATGGATTTAAATCAAATAGCGCTTTAGGTACAGTGTCCAGCTCAGTCTTAATGAATTTTTGTTTTTCTAAAAAAAAAAGGGGGTCTGCATTTTTTTTATTTCGAACGAAGGCGTCCACAACTCTCGCGGCGGCCCTGTCTATATGTATGTGCGTGTGTATGTTTCTGTGCCTCTTGCATATGAACCTAGATATATTTATATGTGTTATTATATTTGTACTTGTGTTATAGTCGTCATATTGTGTATGTCTGCTAATGCTATGTATATATGTATGCGTGGGTATGTGTTTCGTGGAAGCTAAATGTGATATGTTTAGTTCTACCTTTCAGAAGTTCATTGACGATGTATTATCAAGTCCTCCAGGCAATGACTAAAATCAATAGAAATCACACAAAGAAATGGTTCAACTTTGTTTTTAAGACTGCAAGAGTTCATCTGTCCAAAGCCCCGCGGTACGGTGGACCAGAAGTCCAACTTATCACTGTCCAACCCTTGTCCTATTAACCAGCTGACACAAAGATATTCACCTAGCCCCTAGAGTTTTTCATAATTGTCTTATGTCCTTAAATGACCTCTGCCACAACCCAATTTCTGGTGGTTATTGACCATTTCACCGCACTTCTAGATCAGCGGTCACCCAACTTTTGGAAGAATGTAGCCCTTCAGCTATTTATTTGCCTCTAAAGCTCTCGCTTAAGAAATGTGTGTGTGTTATTTTGTATATTTTTAGTTCTATTCGAATGAACATTTGAAAATAGTTGAACTTACTCTGTTCGTTATTCTATCAATTGTCAAACTGGCTCATGACTTCTCCCACACTTTGGGACAATGAAAAAATATCAAATTTAACCCAATTATTTCTTACCTTGTACATGATACACTTTTATATTTGAAATGACCAGCGGTCAATTTCCCTAAAACCAGCTCTAGCTTCGTCACAATAAACTTTGATAAAGGTTAATAGTAGTATCAAATATTCCGTTTTTTTTTTTTTATTTAAAGAAAGCATTTAACAGCACTATTAGGCGATTAAAGTCGCATCTGTAGACACTTTATACAAATAAATTATTTCCTTTTTTTCCCAGAAATACGTAATAGTTGTATGTAGGCGCGTGTTTGTGGGTACTATTACTTTGTACTCAAGTGTAGAAGGCAATGGTTTGTGAGTACTAGTACTTTGTTCTTAAGTGTAGAAGGCAATGTTAGAATGGGGTTCATATATATCAAATTAGTAAGCTGTGTGGAAGAATGTAGGACAATATTGCCGGAGAAAGGAGGTAAAGGATACTAGAATTCATGGACCAATGCTACACTGCGAAGGACGAATATCTGCTTGTATATATTTATACATACATAATAAATTGCTATTGTGGTGAACAGAACTATTTACATGCCTCAATCTCCGAAGGACAGTATTCTACAGAAGCCTCTGTCTCTGAAGAACACAGTTTGAGGACATTTGACACATGTTTTTATCGTGTACTAGATCAGAAAGTTAGACAAAAAAAGCCATCAATATTAAAGCATCTTTTAGCCACTTGTCTATCATTAGTATTCATCGACTCACTAAGCTGTGATGAGGATATATACATTGAATGAATGACAGCTCATCCGCTTGACCTAGTTGAAAAGTTTTCATAAATTCCGACCATGACATAATGATATGGATCTGGGGCTCACATGGGATCTTGAGATAGAGAGACGAATTCTAGCCCAGGGGCTACATATTATGTATTTGGGTCACAGACCAGAAATGTTTCATGGTTGCTTAAATGTTAACAATCAACTAAAGGGAGTCAACAGCCGCGTATATATTAGTGAAAAAATAATTATTTTTTAAAGGAACTTTTGCAAAACAAGTTTTTTGGCTTCTAGGTTATTACAAATTGGGATAAAGAAAATTTCATACAAATATTAGCAGAGGCAGCACATCTTAAGTTGCCACTGGGGTCTGGGGATCTCTAAACTCCTAAAATTTGAGACCTTGTTGGAATAAAACTAACATAATACTTGCAGTTATTTACAAAGCTGATATCGTTCTCTGTCTGTCCAATGACAAATCTAAAGACGTCAATTCTCTCACTTTCCATTCTCGGATCAAAATTAAAATGTTGCAAAATTATTTATTGTCCCTTAAAAACAAATTATTTAAAAAAAAATAATTCGTGCTAAATATTAATTTTGTTTGATATAGAAATATGGCAGTTCTTTCCCTTTTATATGCTTTGGTTTTCTGGTTAGGTATTTTTATATTTTGTTTGTTTTATTTTTACAAATCTTATATCAACTCTGTCTGTCTGTCTGTGTGTCTGGTAAAATGTTTGTGCACGTCATTTCTCTCCCACCGACTCACAGTTCACGTTTAAATTTTGCAAAATTATTTCTTGTAACTGAGTAAACAAAAATCGAAAAAAAAAAAGCCAATTAGGTTTGTTAATTAATTATTTGCTTGGTATTGAACAAGGAAAAGAAATTCTACTTGACAGCTGTGGTGGTATACGTTGAATTAATGCCCTTGATTAGGCTTGATCTCTCGAGTTCAGATCGTACAACTTTTTTTAAAAAATGCATTTAAAAAGCGATCACGCTAATACGTAGGCAGATACCTCCTCCTCCCCTTTCTTTTCCCAACTGCTCCAGGCCAGTGATAGGACCAGAGCGCATGGAGAAGCATAGAATAGCGCTAAACAAAAAAACAGTTGGTAAAAATATTCATAATCACACAGACTTTTTTTTTTTGTCTAAAATAGTCTAGATCAGTGGTGCCCAACCTTATACGGCCCGCGGGTCACTTTGTCCTCAGACACTCGTGTCGCGGGCCACATTAACGACATATAAAAAAAAAAAGAAATAGAGACTAAAACATTTTAAATAGTTATATCACAATCCCATGTATGCTTGTAGATCTACTTACACACATAAGTCAATATGTAACAATGGTTTCAGGCGTCTTGTAACTGAAAGTTTTTCCACTAAATTAAGTTCTTGTAAACATTGTGATCATACCCAGCAATTGTTTTCGCAAATGTGCAAGATTTATGAGGACAAAAAGGCGTAGAAATCTATTGTCTGTATTGCACGAAATGTCTCAAGAATGGAAGTCTGGCTGTGTAAGTCAATCAGTTCCAGTTGGTGTCACTCCTCAGCGGCAATAGTAATTATTTCGAAATCTGCTGCACTGTCATTTAGTTTTGAATTTGGATTTTCACTTACATCTTTGACTCATTTTGCAATTTTCATGGCAGAAAAGCTGAAAGCTACAACTGTTGTTTTTTCTGGACAATTTTATTCCATCTCTGTCAGCAATCCCTTTTTTATGCTTCATTTCTCTTCTTCAAATGTGAGCAACTCTGTAGCCTCTATTACAGCCGCGACTCATTTTTTACTTCTTGCTCAATATTTTCGCCAATCGCTAAACTCTACAGAACTTTTGACGTAACTTTCCGATCATTTCTTTGCGGCTCAAGACATCAATGCCTCAATAGTTTTGTAATGGTTTGTTTTAGAATGCATTTTATGTTAGGTTACTTAAAAACATTAATGTATAGATCAAACATATTGACTTATTATGTTCCAAAAAAAAGATCTGTCCACTTTTCCTGGAAGTTTCAACATCCAATTTTCGTTTATTCGACCATCCCATTTCAATAACAAACAAATGTTACATGGAGCGGCACCAATCATGTTGGTGTCAGAAGAACACGAATCTAAATGATGCAGAAAAGATGGCGCTGTGTTACACACATGAGATGTCAAGGACACGGCTAGCTCAAGACACCCGCGGAACTATCCAAGACTCTAAAACAACTGTTTATTCTTGTCGCCGAAAAAACAACAACTTGTGTTCTTATAGAACAAAATAATTACGTGACTACTACAAGTCGAAAAATTAGAATGAAATCCATCAAAGAAAAAGTGAATCCTAACATAGAAAATACATTTTTCAAACTTTTAAAATTTGTTTCTATTTCCTATCTTTTGTGCCGATGTTTTGGCGGGCCGGTCTGAGCTACATCGCGGGCCGGATCTTGCCCGCGGGCCGTAGTTTGGGCATCACTGGTCTAGATCTATTACAAATTTAATTTCATGATTAATGTACACAATTACTCTTAATATAAGTTTCGATTTTATTTTTTTATATTTTGTTGTTGTTGTTGTTTTTGTAATTTGTATTAAAACATTTTTAAAAATTGTTTCATTCAAATATTCTTTCTTATTTGTAACTAAATTCTTCACGCACTGATTGTAAATGACGTCTATTGGAATAAGGCACGAGGGACGTTGCTGGGAAGTGTCAGTCAATCAATCATCAGTCGTTCATTCAGTCAGTCCAAAAGTCAGTCAGTCAGTCATTAAGTCAGTTGGTCAGTCATTCGGTTGGTAGTTCAGTCAGTCAGTTCAAGTATGCTTCAAATCTAAATGAACTCAATTCTTTGCAAATGTAAGGTACAATGTCAGGGGTCACTGTGTTTAAAGTAGCACATTTAGCCTAGACGTCTGTATCTAATAGGTATTCATCATTTTATTGAGATTGTTGCAGTAATATGAAATCTGGCTTCAGTTTGGTGTTTACATTTATTTGAATTGTAACTATGTTGTAGTAGACTTATTGACTC
>JAZGLO010005132.1:0-39132 GCA_036873155.1 Biomphalaria sudanica
CTGTCACGAGGCAACACGCTATTGTTCTAAACTGTGAATACTGAAGGATTGCTTTACCTTGTTGGTATCAAACAAGATAATCAACAACCTTTAATGATTGACAATTGTTTTTTTTATTACTCATGTATTCTCTACGCAAATAAATAATTCTGCAGAGTTTTAACCAATTAGGTGTTGAAGAAATAACTGTTTAAACATTTTACCAGACAGACAGAGTGAGTCTATACAAATTTTGTTACAAAAGTATTTCATTTGATGTTATAGTGACTTTTAAAAGTGTTTCACGCTAAGAAATATGTTGACATGCTTTAACTCGTAAATGACTTCGACTTTGATTCGCATCCTTTTTTATTCAAAAATAACCTTTGACTTCATCCTATTTGCCAAAATATGTCTTAGGTCAAACCAAAGGCAAAAGAACAGAATGTAAGCACGCAATATATTGATGTCGTCACATCAACATCATGGCCGCCTCTTCCCCCCAAACACTGTTTCTTCGATCCCTGCTCCAAATCTGCCAGCCACGATCTCGTAGCGTATGGCCTGTTGATCAACCAGCACCTTCCCTCCTCCCCAGGCTTGGTCAGCAATTGATCACAAAATATGAGTTTACAAACTCACGTTCAACTCATTGCACGCCCCAATGATTCTACTAGATTGTGTCACGTCTGCACATATGGGGCGCGGGCTTTGCTTTACATTGCCTCTAATCTACGTATATCGTAATGGTAATATGAATACTTGTATGGGGTGTGACACAACATAGTCTACTATGTAAGACTATAGCATAACTTATAATTATTATTTTACGTGTTGTTTTATGGTGTAAGGCGTTCGGAATAATGTAAATTCCAATCCATGTGATTATATGCAGACAACTATCTGAGGACGGCTAGGTTATATTTTGGTTCACTAAAATTAGATGCTATTTATAGCCATAAAATGTCTCCAAAAGTTGTTCATTTATACTCTCTGTTCAAAGTCAAAGTGGTCTGCCATTCCCACACTTTGCTCTTTATCTACCACTAGTTCTTCATCTCTATCTTTCTCCATGTCTGTATTTATGTATGACCCTCACTAGGCCACTGCAACCAATACGTCCGCAGTGAGCCCCGCACTTTCATAAGTACCACGTTAATTCTAGGTGTAAATTATTAAATTAAACCATTATAACTTATAACGGGGTTCCCGAGGCCTCCTGGAAATTTCCTGAAAACCCATAAAAGTCTCCTGAAAAATAGACACAATTGTCATCTTTAAGACACATTATACCAAATACCCTTAGAAGTTTTAGCATATCTACTCACTAATGAAAGATATACTGCTTTCCCAAACTACTTTGTTGCAGAGTATTTTTAACAATACCCGTAACTGAGGTCAACAATTCTCGTTGATAGATTGAAACATTTGGTAATTCTTGCTATTGAGCGTGATCTATGTAGGAAACTAAATTCTGATAATATACTGTATGACCTCGCTACATGCAAGGCTCGTAAAATTTGATAATGTAATATCTAAAGATAACAACAAAAACCTATGGTCATACATTAAGTCTAAGAAAATGGAAACAACAGGCATAGCGCCATTAAAAGATGAACATAACATAATACATAATGATAATGAAACTAAAGCAAACATCCTAAACAAATACTTTGCATCAGCATTCTCAGCCCCAGGAGACAAAGACATATTTCTTAATTTGAACCAAGTAGACAACATAGAAGATTTAGTAGTACAAGAAAATGGAATTCAAAAACTATTAGCCAACACCAAACCAAATAAAGCGCCTGGACCTGATAGTATTCCAGCTAGATTACTGAAAGAACTAAGCAATGAGCTAGCCCCAGTGTTCAAAATACTCTTTCAGGCATCGCTTAACCAGGGCAGAGTACCAAAGGACTGGAAAGAAGCTGATGTCACCCCCCTATTTAAAAAAGGAGAAAAATCTGACCCAGGAAACTACAGACCAGTATCACTTACCAGCATCACATGTAAAATCCTAGAACACATAATATGTAGCAACATCATAAACCACTTAGACAAACAAAATGTCCTCACACCATACCAACATGGCTTTAGGAAATATAGATCATGTGAAACACAACTAATATGACTAATTGATGATTTTTCTGAAGGTTTAGATAATAATGAACAAATAGATGCTATCTTACTAGATTTTTCTAAGGCTTTTGACAAAGTTCACCACCATAGTTTGCTTAAAAAATTAAAATATTTTGGCATTAATGGTCCACTGCATCAGTGGATTAAAGATTTTCTGATAGGGAGAGAACAAACTGTAATAATAAATGGCTCTAAATCAACACCGATAACAGTAAACTCAGGTGTACTTCAAGGAACAGTTTGGGTCCACTACTGTTTTTAATTTACATAAATGATTTACCAAATTGCATTACTTCAGGAACAAAAGTCAGATTATTTGCAGACGATTGCATAATATATAGAACAATAAAAACAATACAAGACACAGATATTTTACAAAGAGAATTAGATGAATTACAGAAATGGGAATCAAATTGGAGCATGTCTTTCCACCCAGAAAAATGTCAGTTGTTAAGAGTAACAAAAAAACTAAAAAAACTAAAACATGGCAAACCAGTAACACAGACTAAAAACGCAAAATACCTAGGTGTTATAATAAATGAAAAACTGATGAAACTATAAAAAAAATCAAACAAAGTATTAGGGTTTATTAAAAGAAATTTCTATAAATCAAATAAGAACATAACACTAAAATGTTATTTGGGACCCCTCAACTCAAGAAAACATTAAGAAACTGGAACAGACTCAAAATAGAGCAGTGAGATTCATAACAAATGAATATTCACATTTGACTAGAGTAACACCTATAGTAAAATCACTAAATTTAGAAAGCCTTCAGGACAGAAGACTCAAAAGTAAAGTAGCAATTATACATAAAACACTGAACCATAATCTTCAAATACAAAAACAAAATTTAATAAAATACTCTGAAAGACACAAAGATAAAGGCACATTCCTCGTCCCATGTGCTAGGACAAATTTGTACAAATACTCCTTCTTCCCTAGTGCTATTAGAGCATGGAATGGGTTGCCTGAGCTAGCCAGGAAAACCAGTGACTTGGCAGAATTTAAGTCATTGGTTAATATGCATGACGCATAGGACGTAATCATCTTTTTTGAAGTAACGTCTGTATTATATAAGATAAGATAAGATAAGATGATTTTGTACTTAGTTAAGAATAAATAAAATATAAAGACGAATTTATTTTCTAATACTCAATCTTGAATTTCATTTATTATCCTTATCCCTACCCAGACTGGGTTCGCGCAATGCGTTACACGCATAAGGCCTAACACTTGATAAGGCCGGCCCTGCACTTGAAACTTTTGTTTTTACACAGCTTACATCACCTCTGTCTGTCTGTCTGGTAAAACATTTGTACACGTTATTTCTCCCACACCCAAATCTCGGATTAAGCGGAAGTTTTGCAAAATTTTTCTTTTATCTGATAACACACGAATGAAAAAAAAAATAATCAAAAAATTACGCAGTTTCTTATATCAAAGCAGTCCAAGCTCGAGCTGAAAACTCTGGTTAACGTTTTGAAATTATATCTTGTTTGTTATCACATTTAGGGATATTTGGAGCAGCTTTTTTAAAATTAAATCAGCTTTTATAAAATCTTATTATTTTTTTTTTCCTTCCTTGACGCTAATAGAAAGGACACGAGCTCGATGGGTCGTTAGTCATGGGCCCAAGTGGAGTGAATCCCTTTGCGCTTTGGTTGCTAGGCCACGTGCTATTGGCCCCTAAGAGTCGTAGGCCGGGGTTCATGGAATCCTTTCGCGCCATGGATGCAACGCAACTACATGTAAACATATACAAAGAAACCCCCCTTCTCCTTTAAAAAATTGGTCCAGACAAGTGATAGAATCATTGGTATTGAGTAGCGATTAGCTAAAATTGTCTGTCCCACAGATTTATATGTCTAGGTAAATCATACGATTATACTTAATGTAAGATTGGTTGTTTTTTTTTAAAGTATTTTTTTTTAAATGTTTTTCTTGATTTGTTTGGGCTTTTCATCGATTCTCCCCCTTCCCTCTCTATTTCTCTCTCTTTCTCTCTCTTTCTCTCTCTTTCTCTCTCTTTCTCTCTCTTTCTCTCTCTCTCTCTCTCTTTCTCTTTCTCTCTCTCTTTCTTTCTTTCTCTCTCTCTCTCTCTTTCTCTCTCTCTTTCTCGTTGTACATTTTTTTAACACTCATGTTGTTTTTTTCTTTATTAAAAATTCTACAAATAAAAATTGCTTGTCTTTTACTTGTTAAACATTGAGTTATTGCCCTTGCTTTCCTAGTCCAGTCTCTTTTTGATTCATTGGTCCTATCAATCTCAACCTAATCTTTTAGTACAGTATCGCTCTGATCTATTGGATCCTTCCTTGGTCCAATCTCTACATGATCTTTTGGTCCAATCTTTAACTAATTTTTTGGTCTAATCTCCCTCTGATCTAGTGGTCGAATTTTCTCTCTGATCCATTGGTCCGATCTCTCTCTCTCTCTCTCTCTCTCTCTGTTTCCGATCTCTCCATTAATTTTCCCTTCTTTATTTATGACCAAATCATTGTTTTCTGGACTGTTTCATTTGATTTTCTGACTTCTGACACCAGCCACGCCCAGATAATCAATGAAATCGACCTAAGCATGAACTACCCCACCACCAGTACATGTCTCCGAATCACTTCTCTGACCCTCATCAGGAATGCAATAGACCGATTCATTTGTCTGTCATTAATGGTCGTAGTATGGAAATAAGCCCGCACTCGTTCCCACAAGGCAGCGCTGAATTTAATTTATTTATACTCCCATTTCGTTGTTTTCAGTGAAAGTAGTCCCCATAGCTATGAGCGAAAGTTCCATTACTCTTGTCTCTTAGATTTACAGGCTGAATTCAATTATTTACCCCTTTCAAACAATTTTATTATAATTGACGTAACATCGCAGAAGTATTAGTCGTACAGTTTCTTCGGACTAAAATTATATTTTCAAGTACAAGGTTCGTACTAATGCTTCGACGCAGTGGGGACATGTAATTATGAAAAGAGTCTGCATTTCTTAATTGAGTCCACTTGTTGTTTATTAAAAGATTACATTGTTTAACCAGAATTAAGGCCCCAAAGTCTATTACATTGTTTAACCAGAATTAAGGCCCCAAAGTCTATTACATTGTTTAACCAGAATTAAGGCCCGAAAGTCTATTACATTGTTTAACCAGAATTAAGCCCACAAAGTCTATTACATTGTTTAACCAGAATGAAGGCCCCAAAGTCTATTACATTGTTTAACCAGAATGAAGGCCCCAAAGTCTATTACATAGTTTAACCAGAATGAAGGCCCCAAAGTCTATTACATTGTTTAACCAGAATTAAGCCCACAAAGTCTATTACATTGTTTAACCAGAATGAAGGCCCCAAAGTCTATTACATTGTTTAACCAGAATTAAGCCCACAAAGTCTATTACATTGTTTAACCAGAATTAAGCCCACAAAGTCTATTACATTGTTTAACCAGAATTAAGCCCACAAAGTCTATTACATTGTTTTACCAGAATGAAGGCCCCAAAGTCTATTACATTGTTTTACCAGAATTAAGCCCACAAAGTCTATTACATTGTTTTACCAGAATGAAGGCCCCAAAGTCTATTACATTGTTTAACCAGAATTAAGGCCCCAAAGTCTATTACATTGTTTAACCAGAATTAAGCCCACAAAGTCTATTACATTGTTTAACCAGAATTAAGCCCACAAAGTCTATTACATTGTTTTACCAGAATTAAGGCCCCAAAGTCTATTACATTGTTTAACCAGAATTAAGGCCCCAAAGTCTATTACATTGTTTAATCAGAATGAAGGCCCCCTAGTCTGCATATATCGATAGCGAATGCCACAGTGGAAATGAAAGAACTATTGACCCATGTCGACTTCATCTGAAGGTTCTATTCACCTCAATAGAGTCTGGGGTGCAATTCTCTGCCATCCGGAAAAAAAAATTTTTTTCTAGTCTTTTAATCTTTCTTTAACGTTTCAGTCATCTACTAATTAAAAAAAATCATTAGTGAGATTTTATTTTCAGTTGCCAGATTGGACACAAGTCGATAAGACACATTTATATTGTTGTAACTCTAAGGCAGGCACTCAACGAAAGGCAGGTCGGTAACAGTAAACGATGGCTGCCTGGTCGTGCGGTTTGCACGCTGGACTGTCGTTCAGATTTGTTGATGGTCCCGGGTTCAAACCCTGTCCGCTTCCATCCCCCCGTCGTCCTGTGGCAGGTTTGGACTAGAAAGTAATTATCTTCAACTCTGAAGGAACATCCAAAACATGTAAAACATTTTTACAAACATGTATTTATTTATTATAAGCATCAACAAATAGTAATAGTTACGGCTAGACTTGGACTTCTGCTATAAAGTCACAGGAGGGAGTAATAGGTCTTAAGTTCTAAGAGTCCTACTTTATACCAGAACACAGAACAGACCATCGACAAACTTCCCGGTGGCGCTCAAGGTCTCCCAAACAGTTTCCTAGTATCACACAGAACAGCACTAAGTCCCAGATCACAACATTCCTTCTTCCTGTCAAAACATGTCTTCCACTACTTGTGTTGAATGGCGCTCTGATGCGCACCATCAGTGTGGCTCGGGAGAGGAATGACAACAATATGTTACCACTGTCATTATTATTGTTAGTGTTCTATAATCATTCAGAAATGTGTTATAAATAGGGCCTTGTTAAGGCAAGTGATGGACTAAGTAATGAATCAATTCTGTTGCAAATAGTCTTAACTCTTTCTCTCCTAATTCACGATGCCAACGTTGATTTGACCCCTTTAAACTAAATTGATGTATGGATTTATAAAACTTTTGTGTGAATTTAAAAGAGCATACATTCTCCTAGAATTGAATACCAAGTATAACATTTTCTGATAACAAACAAAAAAGTTATTGAGGTTTAATCACATCAGGATAGTGAAAGACAAATGGGCATAATAAATAATTCTATGGGAAACAGGTAAATAAGTACGGAGAGGAAGAGTTAAACAAAGAAGTAATTCTAAAGGCTTATTTGGAACTTTAATGACAAACTAGACAATGTCAATGAAACTAAATGGGTGGCTAACTTAAACTTCAATGTTGCTTACTAAAAAAAAGTCCGAAATAGAACTTTACTTTTTTTCTGCCATCCTTCAAAGCAAATATTAGCTGGCGACTCCAGTCCTTTGTACATTTATATGAACGCCCATATAACAAGACCGTTCCTCTTGCTGCCCAATAAGGTTAGCAGAATGATTATTACGCTATCCAGCTAAAGCCTGGTACTAATTTAGAACGGGGGTGACCCTGGAACATCCATCTAGATCTCAGTCACGAATGAAGGTCAAAAGTGCCTCCGCCAGGACTCAAACACGCGACCTTCAGATCGCCAGCCACGCAGTGCCGAAATAAAGAGTAGCTTAGAAGAACTATTTATAACCACGCTGGATTACCAAACGTTCCCTTACTATTGAAATATATTAAACCAATCTTCTTATTAGTATTTCTGATTCCTAATATATGTGAATCTAAACGACCTATAGATTAATCTCTCCATCCTAGAGGACCATAGGTCTCTACCATCTTGCACAATATGGGACTAGGGCTGTAATGAGTGCGGGCATTCAATCTATTAATGGCGTAAGAAGGGAGATGAATAGACAAAAATGGTAGTCGCCATGTGTATTCTGTGACAACGGGACATGACTACTCTCGCCTAGTCTAGTTAATACTCCTGGCGTGCTGTTCGGCCAACGCCAGGCCCCAGTAAGTCCAGCTCGTAAGAGTAATACGTGTTTGATCTCTGGGCCAACTGGCCGCTACTAATTGTAGGGAATAATCGGATTTCTCGCTGGACTCAATACTCGAATGTTATAAGCATAATGAAGCCCTTGTTTCGGTTGTCTAAGTACTGAATCTCAATACACGAATGTTATAAGCATAATGAAGCCCTTGTTTCGGTTGTCTAAGTACTGAATCTCAATACACGAATGTTATAAGCATAATGAAGCCCTTGTTTCGGTTGTCTAAGTACTGAATCTCAATACACGAATGTTATAAGCATAATGAACCCCTTTTTCGGTTGTCTAAGTACTGAATCTCAATACACGAATGTTATAAGCATAATGAACCCCTTTTTCGGTTGTCTAAGTACTGAATCTCAATACACGAATGTTATAAGCATAATGAAGCTCTTGTTTCGGTTGTCTAAGTACTAAATCTCAATACTCGAATGTTATTAGCAAACTGAAGCCCTTGATTCGGTTGTCTAAGTACTGAATCTCAATACTCAAATGTTATTAGCATACTGAAGCCATTGTTTCGGTTGTCTAAGTACTGAATCTCAAAACTCGACTGTTATAAGCATACTGAAGCCCTTGTTTCGGTTGTCTAAGTACTGAATCTCAATATTCGACTGTTATAAGCGTAGAACAACCCAAGTTGTGGTTATTTGAGTATCCTGCTGAGTCTCAATACTTGATTATTGATTATCATTAGAGTTTAGAATACGCCTCTTGAGACTGTAATCTGGAAAGACAAAGGCGTAGCCCTCGACACAAAGCTCAGACTGATGCGCTCCTTGGACACGGCCACGTTCTTGTATGTTTTCGAATTTTGTACGCTGACTGCAGAACTAGAGAGGAGGATCCTAGCAATGGTATTGTGATGGTATTGCGATGCTATAGAATGATTATGGGTATCACATTCAAAGGACGACGGTTAGTGAGTGTTTCATGTGGCCAATATAACGACCAACCCCCTTTATTATCCCTAACTCATGTTAGTTAACCTTTAGAGTTGGTTAAACTCAAGGGCGTCAGAAATCAAAATCCCAGTTTCACCAACATTCGAACCCTAGACTCCTCGTCTCGGCAGTCAAACACTTTACCACTCGGCCATAACACCCATTATACCTTCAATAAAACAAAATATTCTGTTATATATATGGTACAATATTTCTCACTCAAAAGATACGGTTTGCAGGTTTTTCAGTGCACGGACCTAAGGTTTGGAACTCATTCCCCATTGATCTCAAACAGATTACATGCCACATCACGTTCAAGAAGAACATTAAGACCTATCTGTTTAAAACCTTTTTAGATTAGTTTGTCATTTTAGATATCGTGTTCATTTGCCTAATGTTATCACAGCGCCTTATGGCTTATATGTTATATATATATATATAGGTTTATATGTTATATACTATATATATAATATATATATAAGTGAAGCATACAAATATGCATCTCGTTTTTTTAGACAATGTGTCCAGGTTTTTATAAGGAGTCTGTTGTAAAACATTTCCAGCAGAGTCTTGAAAGAACTATATAGTAGCTCATTTTAAATTGAAGCTGCAGTGTTGTCTAGAATTTGTTTTCAAGTATACAATTTCAAAAATATGTTTTCAAAAGCCAGTAGTTATGCTATACATAACATAAATACAATTCACCCCCCCCCAAAAAAAAAAAAAAAGGATTGAGACACTTTGGCGTTTTTATCTATAAATGTCCAGCACGATTCTATGTAGTACATTCTTGATTAAAAAAACAAAGGTTGGCACAGACGTAATGCAAGTAATGCGTGTTTTTTCTTCGTTTGTTATTTCCACTGGTGAGTCCTTTGGGAGCTCGGAGACATCCTGCTGCCTCGCTTCTGGCTCTTGAAACAAAGAATTGACATGTTCTCTGCCCAGTTTTAGCAGCAAGTTTTTTTTTTTGAAATAGGACGGAAGGGGGGAGCAGCTGCTATTGTTGTGACCCGGATGGACTTTGAATCACAAAGTTATATGATGAGACTTGATATGGACAGGGGTAAGACCGCGTTACTTATGTCCAAGGCTGACCAACATGATTGTGTTTCTATTTATGACCATTTCCAATCCTTCAAAACGCCCAGCCAGGTCCTGGAAGCATGTCCATTTTTTGAGGTATTGTTTCCTATCACGACCCTCAGTCTAATAACAAAACAACGCTGAAAAGGGGTGAGGGATTGTTGCAGAGAAAAGAGGATCTCAAACCTTTCTCTAGTGCTCTGCCGGCCAACTATTTTAACGCCAGCCTTGTACTGATTTTTACGTAAGATAAAATTAAATAGATATTATAAAAGTCAAATTTATTGGAGTGTTAAATGATAAATTTACCTTTCAAATATTCTTTTAATGACAAAAAACTTGATTTGATATATGAATAACAAAAATGTTTTTTTTAGCGCCTCTTGGCTAAAGCATAATATTGTTTTTATACTCATTAGAATTGTACACTACCTGGGCCATGTGAAGAAATACTCTCACAATATGTGACGTATTTTGAATATAGATTGCTAAATAATTGAAAATTATATCCAGAAACTATATTTTCGAATCAGGGGAGGGAGGTTTCATCCATTGTTAGTTGGTGCAGTTTGAGTCTTACCTCCAGATGTCTAGACATAACTGGATATGACAGAAGCCTACAAAATAAGAAACAACATTTCCTTCGCATTTAGGGCTCGAACTACGAAAGTGCCCTGACAGGCTAACATGTCCAGTAAACTATTAAACTTTTAATAATGTGTGTTGTTACTAAGCTTATATTAACTCTGTCCGTCCCGTAAAAAGTTTGAATTTGCTTTTCTCCCTTTTCCCCATTCACGATCAAGTTAAAACACAACTATTTATTATTAACCCTTAAAGTGCTGAGCAAAATAAAATTACAATTCTGATGTTTAGAGTCTAAACTGCCACACGCGTTTTAAGGGTTAATTTGTCAATTAAATGTTGCTGATTAATTATTTTGTTTGATATCGCAATAGAGGGATGAATTGCTACTTAATGAGAGAGGTGGATGTATGTATGGATTTAATCCCTTACTTTCCGACACGTTCTTTCTTCCACTTCCCATTCTCGGATCAAGTTTTAAATTTAGCATAATTATTTATAATCGATGACAATACGCAAATCAATCAAAAAAATTAACCAATTAGTTAATCCTTTAGTACTAATTAATAAATTTAGTTTTAACTGCAGGAAGGTAAGCTATGCTCAGAAATTTTCAGTAAATTACAGATATTAGTGGTTCTTTCCCTTAGATAAGCTTTGTTTTCAAAAAAGTATACTTTTTTTTTCTATTGCTTGTTTTCGTATTTTTCATATCATTTCATATCTTATTCATACTTTCCAATACAGAAATGAATTATTGAAACACACTGAACAGTTGTGGCACGATCTAGGCTATTTTTAGCTTTTGTCTGGTTTTTTTTTAAACAAAAAACAATAAATACTGAAATATATTTTCTTTCGCCTTCTAAAAACATGTATGTCATGGGGAAACTAATAAAGCTCGCCTGTTGACTCTTATATGGGCAGCTGATTTAACTCGTAGACTAATGTTGAAACTCTTCGGGCATGTCAACGGTTACAATTTTAACCCTTAAAGTGCTGAGCTGTTTTACAATGATTGCTTACTAAATGGAATTTCAATTCTGATATTTAGAGGCTAAACAACCACACGCGTTTTAAGGGTTAAGGATATTTTCTTCGTTTAAAACTCTTTGGACATTGACTAAAGCTAATACTGTTTGGGGAATAACTAGTTAAAACACCTTGGATAATGACTACGGTTTTAAAAATTTTAAATATTGAAAACCGTTAAAAGCTAATTTATTTTGAGAAATAAATCCGATAAATGTTAAAACTGTACAGCAATGGACAGCTGTGGGGATGACATGTAATATAGCCACCTGATGAAACTATTATGGCAAGGCCGATTGTCAAAACTATTCAGGCATGAACAACTATGGGCAGCCTATTAGACTCATTGACTCATTCAAACCCAAATAATAAAGTCAATTAAATTTTTCGGATATATATATATCTATATAAGGCCTGTTTAAAGGGGAAAAGTCAGCACAAAAGTGCATATTTCATAATATTTTAAAATTCATTTCTCTTTTTCGATACCAAACAAAATAATTAATTGCCAGCAATTAATTAACAGATAGGTTTATTTTTTCATTGCTTCATGTTTTGTTAGGTACAATAAATACTTGAGTGACGTGTCAACTTGACCCAAAAAGGGGGGTAGGAGAACTAACGTGTGCAATTATCTAAAAAAAAGGGGGGTGCGGCACATATTTAGCTGTATTTCTTATTACTGAAGAATAAATTTCCCTTTTTTGGTATAAAACATAATAATTAGTTATCAGTAGTTAATAGAATGACTAAATTTTTACTTTTTAAAATTTGTTATTTGCTTATATATTTATTTTTAGGTACAAGAAATATTTGTGTAAAGTTTCGACTTCCGAGAGTGGGTGTGAGAGAAATAACGTGTTCAAATTTTGTACCAGACAGACAGACAGTGAGTTGATATAACTTTTGTAAGAATGATTTTCGGCTGTACAACTGCTTTGACCATGTAGACTAGCGTCAAGTGATCTGGCTGACCTATGACCTATGACCTCATATGACCTATGACCTCATATGAAATATACATCGTTGGATGCTTATAGAGTTATCGTTCACATGTAGTAGGTATCAATCTTGTTTTGTGATCGTTTGAGACTCGCTGTTATGAAGGAACCACACATCTCGCCACTAACATTCTGTAGCCCCTACTCCTATCCATTTATCATTTCTAAGTAGCCGGACCGGTGTCCATTTCCAGTGACCAACAAAAAGCTTTCCTCCACTCTGGTCATCAATCAGATTTGTACTATTTCCTACTTACCTAGAGACACGTGGTATGAAAACATTGCTTGACCAGACTATGACGTCACCCGGGGCCGGCTAGTTGTGCTTTTACTATTTCTGGCTGAGAGTCAAGCGAACAGACAACGAAACAAATCTTGGGGTTAAGTTTTATAAATTGTGATATTCAGCATCATGTTTGGGCCTTCTGATGATTTCAGCATATGACTTCAACATATGACTTTAACATATGACATTCTTTAAAGCTCCCCTTTCAGACCTTGCGATCTATAGGGCAGATGAGGTAAAGGTCATCTGTTTCTGTGGCCAGGACAACGACCAACCGGCTTTACTTTTCTCTAATGTCAGGTCCCATTAGAGATGGATCAACTTAGAGTCGCCCAAAGATTCCAAAATTAAAAAACCTTGTCTTCACCAGGATACGAACACGGGACACCGGTTCGGAAGCCAAGTACTGTACCGCTCAGCCACCGAGCCACCAATCAATGACATTCTTACTTCTTCCTCTTCTTCTTCTAGCCAGCTTTATTGCTGCTGAGCTGTGAGCTCTTTTGCAGACTGTGCCAAGGAAAAATAGTGTTCTGTTTTCATCAGTTGTTCAGCACTGCCGTACAGGGTGCTGGTTATGTTGGGCTGTAGTGGAAGTAGGCAGGGCCGGCCTTAGGCCACTGCAGCCTATGCGGTCGCAGTGGGCCCCGCGCTTTGGCCCCGCGCTAATTCTAAGTGTACATTATTAAATAAAAACCATTATAACGTATATAAAATAACAGGGTTTTCGCGACCTTCTGATTTTCCAGGGCCTCCAGGAAATCTCATGAAAGGCAAAATATACGATAAAGTCCTGAACTTTTTTTGTATTTATTCAAATCTCCTGAAGAATAGACGAAATTGACATTGTGGGGTGCCAATAAATAAAAAGTGGCATTGCGAGCTTTCTTTTGATAAAAATTTATTGCAAAGACGAAAGTAGGCCTATTTTCTAATTAAAAAAAATAATTTTGACATTATGCTTATCCCTACCCAGACTAGGCCCCGCGCGATCCGTTTCGCATAGGGCGCGCAAATGCTAGGGCCGGCCCTGGAAGTAGGTTCTGCCTAAGGTGGATTAGGAAGGGGCATTCAAAGAGGATATGTTTTACAGTTTCATAAGGGTGGGCGCAGTGTCTGCAAAGGGGGATTTGTGTGGAGTTTATTTTGTTCCGATGGTAGTTTAATAGAGGTTTGTGTCCTGTTCTTAGTTGGAAAATTGTAGATTCTTACTTAAGTCTTACAACTTTATGACGTGTGAAACTATAACACTACCTCTTAATATTCTGAAGTGCAGCCACAAAGACATCTATATTTCTTGTATTATATACTGCTTCTAACATGTAGTACTCATTGTCAATTTAACTTAATTTCAATTGTTACAATGAATTGGGTGATTAATAGGTAAAGTATTTCTTTTGCCAAAGGTTAGCGAGCAGGGTGTCACTTGACAACCGCTGGCTTTACTTTCCCAACTAAAGTCAGGTACCGAAATTCAAAATCTCAGTTCTCACCGAAAGAAATAGATGACCTTAACATCATGTCATCATCTGCTCTATAGATCGCAATGTTGGAAAGGGAATACCCTATTCAATTTCAGAAGTAATATTTGAAACCATGTTAAACCAATATAATAAGAATAATCCTTTTTTTACGAAAGAAAATAGCTTAACCCTTCAATTACAAATCGTGAAAAGATCTAAAGCACACTAAATCTATCGAGCAATAATGCACTGTATAATTAGAATTTAAATCCAATAATTAATTATCCAACGTTGACTGAAGATAAAGCTACTTAGAACTAACAGGCTGATTTTTAGACCCTGAAACAAACTCGACTCCTCGATATAGGTTTTCAAACCGAAACTCAAAGCATATCCTCCGGTGACGATATGTTTAAGTGCCAGGTGTGACGATATGTTTAAGTGCCAGGTGTGACGATATGTTTAAGTGCCAGGTGTGACGATATGTTTAAGTGCCAGGTGTGACGATATGTTTAAGTGCCAGGTGTGACGATATGTTTAAGTGCCAGGTGTGACGATATGTTTAAGTGCCAGGTGTGACGATATGTTTAAGTGCCAGGTGTGACGATATGTTTAAGTGCCAGGTGTGACGATATGTTTAAGTGCCAGGTTTACGGAATACTTTTGAGGCTGATGTCGTTGTTGGTGTTACGATGAGATTGCGTTGGTGAGACAATACTTTTTTTTGGCTTTATAATTACGTATAGTGGTCTACTATAGATAACTTCTGAATTCTCAAGCTATATCGTGATGCCGAAGATACTACTTTAAAGTATAAACTCAAAACTGAAATATTCTTTTAAATGAATAGAAAGCTTTTATTCTGGAACTTGGAATCACGTAAAAATATACACACTTCAATAAATGTACAAAACTATTTAATTTAAAATCATTTACTCAAGTCGCAGATTGTATATAGTTTCCTATCTATACATAGCATTTGTTGCCTGCATTATTAACGCTGTGCCTGTATGTAATTTTGTGCAAGTGTTGGTTCTCAAACTCTAAAACCCCCTAGACACGCTAAAACGGCCACCTTTAAAACCACCTTATCCCACAGATCTCTCTGGAAACTGCATACCCAAGTCTGTAGTTACTTTCTCTTGCCCCCTTCTAGAAACATCCAAACTATTTTTAAAGGTTATGGAAAAACCGTCATAGTTTTAAATAAATATTTCATTACTTGTCAACAACATACAGCCTTGAGCAGCAAATATTCAATATCTAAAAATAAACTTAGTGCCATCCCCGCTTTAATTAACGTGACAGTAGTCTGTAATTTCTCTGCTTCAGTCATTGAAGAATTTTGTTTACGATAATTTATTTAGTGTTGGTTTAACTGCTTCGCCTAGACCTATGCGTTATTCCAGCGTATTGGTCTGTATTCTTCACTTCGTAGGTCAAGCATTCGTTGCAGTCCTCCAGTCTGTTTACATCAGGTTACTGGTCACTTGAGACCGGTCCAAACTCTCACTAGAGCACGGCCCAAGTTGTTTGTCCAATAAGCAAAGGTCTAATGAAATCGCCCGTCCGGCAGAGGATTGGTCTTTGTGAGTTTAAGAGTTGAGCCTCGAATAGCTAGGCGAGCTAAAATAGTTAGGAATCTCATATAAAACAATTTCTATTAAAGTTAGCACAAAATTGCTGAGCGTTGGAAAGTGTAATGACATTATTGAAATTTGGATATAGTAGTTGTCGCATTTTTTCTGCTTAGCCAAAAGTCTAAAAGGCTCTTTTTACTTTATTCGGGGGAAGGGGGCGCTCTAGAAAAGGCTACTGTTATATTTAAAATGCAATAATATGTTTACAAAGCCTAAATTTCATAGATGAATTATACCAGCAGAGACAGTACGCTAAGAAAAAAAAAAGAGGGGTGCTTCTTTGAGGGTTTTGCGGGCGCAGCCACGGCTTCTCTAAGTGTGTATTTCAATTCATCTCGAACCGGAAGGTCGGTTTATGCGAGTCTAGCGGTTATAGAAGGCCTCAACACTGACCTCGACCTCGCAACCTTTGTGCATTTTAGACAAATAACTCGTTGCTGAGTCTGGACGTCAGGTATTAGCGTTAAGGGTTAGTTTTGTATATGGATTAATGTTAACATGAGTTAATGTCAAACAAAGGATTTTAAACATGGTTTGAGGCTAAACATTGATTAGAGATAAACATGGGTTAGGTTAGGCTCAGGAGTACACAAGTACAATATACAAAGTAAAGTAAAGTTTCCTTTTCAGACCGTGCGATCTATGGGGGCAGATCTGTGTTTCTTTTGCCAACTGTTAACTAGCACGGTGTCATGTGGCCAGCACAACGACCTTTACTTCCCCGAATTAAAATCAGGTATCATTTAGAGCTGGGCGGTCTCAGGGGCGCATTTAAAATCACGGAATTCAAAATTCCAGTTTTCTCCGACATTCGAACCCAGGCCCCAAGGGTCGCAAACCAAGCACCTAACCACTCAGCCACAAAAGAATGTATGAAGCTAATTAGAGTAATCTCTTAAATCTCATAGCACGTGGTCGTAGTTTGCTTTCGCCCCTCACTTTTATGATGTGTTACTTAGACTCTACATGACCCAATTTTATTGCTTCCCTATCACGTTGTTACCACACTTACCCGGAAACTAGATGGTGGCTGAACTGTTGATCTTTGGAATGGAGGCGTGAGAAAGGGGAGAAGTGAGGGAGAGGAAGAGGTCGAAACTGGACATTGGGCACTGACCTGCCATCAGCACTTAATCAGATTAGAAACATATAAAAGGTAAAGAAATATAGAGCATCCTAACATGAGATGGTTACACGGAAAAATCCTGTATCATTGTATCCACATGTATCATTGTATCCACATGTATCATTGTATCCACGTGTATTATTTTATCCACATGTATCCTTATGTACCATCTTATCCACATGTATCATTGTATCCACATGTATCATTGTATCCACATGTTTCATTGTATCCATGTGTATCATTATATCCATGTGTATCATTGTATCCGTATGTATCATTGTATCCACATATATCATTTTATCCACATGTATCATTATATCCACAAGTATCATTGCATCCACGTGTCTGTATCATCAATAATTCATACTACATATATGGGTATTTAAAAAATTTATGGATGTAAAGTTCCACTTTCAGATCTATGGGGCAGATGATGTTAAGATCATCTGTTTCTTTAGCCAACAGTTAACGAGCAGGGTTTCACGTGGCCAGCAAAACGACCAACCGCCTTTTCCTTCTGTGACCGCAGCTGTGTATCAAAGATTGACGTCCTTAGCCACACAAGAAGTTGCAAGGGGAAAAGATCGTTTCTCGAAACTTAAAATTCCACAGATAGCACTTTGTTTCAAATTCATAGTGCAAATCCTCTCTAGTTCGTAATCAGAAAATCAGAGTCGTGTATCAGTCACTGCCTTCGTATTCATTGTTATTGCTAATCAATGTAACAGAATTGAACAATTGATTCCAATATGATTTCATCTACTTTGATCACGTGGGAGGGAGGAAGCAGTAAATAATTAGTCACTTACAGACGGCTTAAGTGTTAAATGAGGCTTGGCTAGACAAGATTAGAGAGCTCTTAACAGAGCGCTGGCCTGGGCTTCCATTGAGAGATTCCAGCCAACCAGATCGTCGACGTCAACGCCTTTTTGAAATAAATGCGTCCAGTTTTTTTTTTTTTTCTTTCCTCCATAAATGACAACACAACAATTTTGTACTTAGGCATTTTGCTAAATGGTGCAATGTATTGATCATGGTTTCTCTAAATCAGCCAGTCGATTCATCCTAACCACAAGCAACACAGATATTTGAAAAACTCAAGGAGCTGAAAGTGAGAGAGACAGAATAATAATGTGAAAATTGTTTTAGATGTTAAGGAAAAAAAAAAAGATGATGTTTTTTCTCTGTGTGTGCGTGTGTGTTTGTGGTTGTTTGTCAGTGTGCTTCTGGGTGAGAGGCCGATGAGTTAAATGAGCTAATCCTAAGTTCGTTGTTTAAGAACATTTCCGCATCGAAATATATTTCCATTAACGACTTTAAGGAGCAAGAGATGTCGAGAGAGAAAAAGATGTTCAGAGAGAAAGAGACGTTGAGAGAGAAAGAGATGTTGAGAGAAAGAGATGTTGAGAGAAAGAGATGTTGAGAGAAAGAGATGTTGAGAGAGAACAAGATGTTGAGAGAAAGAGAAGTTGAGAGAAAGAGATGTCGAGAGAGAAAAAGATGTTCAGAGAGAAAGAGATGTTGAGAGAAAGAGATGTTGAGAGAGACAAAGATGTTCAGAGAGAAAGAGATGTTGAGAGAGAAAAAGATGTTCAGAGAGAAAGAGATGTTCAGAGAGAAAGAGATGTTAAGAGACAAAGAGATGTTGAGAGAGAAAGAGATGTTGAGAGAAAGAGATGTTGAGAGAGAAAAAGATGTTCAGAGAGAAAAAGATGTTCAGAGAAAAAGAGATGTTGAGAGAAAGAGATGTTTAAAGAGAAATAGATGTTGAAAGAGAAATAGATGTTGAGAGAAAGAGATGTTGAAAGATAAAAATATGCTGAGAGAGAAAGAGATGTTGAGAGAGAAAAAGATGTTAAAAGAGAAAGAGATGTTGAAAGAGAAAAAGATGTTCAGAGAGAAAGAGATGTTGAGAGAGAAAAAGATGTTCAGAGAGAAAGAGATGTTGAGAGAGAAAAAGATGTCCAGAGAGAAAGAGATGTTGAGAGAGAAAAAGATGTTCAGAGAGAAAGAGATGTTGAGAGAGAATAAGATGTTCAGAGAGAAAGAGATGTTGAAAGAGAAAAATATGCTGACAGAGAAAGAGATGTTGGGAGAGAAAAAGATGCTGACAGAGAAAGAGATGTTGGGAGAGAAAAAGATGTTCAGAGAGAAAGAGATGTTGAGAGAGAATAAGATGTTCAGAGAGAAAGAGATGTTGAAAGAGAAAAATATGCTGACAGAGAAAGAGATGTTGAGAGAGAAAAAGATGTTTAGAGAGAAAGAGATGTTGAAAGAGAAAAATACTGAGAGAGAAAGAGATGTTGAGAGAGAAAAAGATGTTCAGATAGAAAGAGATGTTGAAAGAGAAAAATATGTTCAGAGAGAAAAAGATGTTGAAAGAAAAAGAGATGTTGAGAGAGAAAAAGAGAAAGAGATGTTGAGAGAGAAATGGATGTTGAGAGACTAAAAAGAGAGATAAAGAAAGAGGGATAGAGAAATGAAGAGAAAGACAGAAGTAGGGAGAAAGAGAGTGTAAAACTAATTCCTTATCTCTACATAATTGTTTTAGCTTATCATCCAACAAATAATTTTGGTTTCATAACTATTATTATGTACTATCGTTCAGTGCTGGAACTATTTATATACAAACGTAGACAGGGTATCCAAACACTGGCAGTTACCACATAACTCGATCCACGAAATGTGCTACATTTGATGTGCATTCATGGTTACTTTTTAAAACATGTATAGTTTGATAATACATCGAAAAAAAATGAATTCATGCATGCGTGAGTTTACATATTATATTCTAATTATTCTAAATTAGAATATTAACTCACTCCGTCTGTCTGTCTGTCTGTCTGTTTGTCAGTCTGGGTGAATTTTTGTATCTCTCCCACATTCCGTACTCGGATCAAGTTGAAATTGTTGCACAAGAATTCATACTTCATGACTACTCTCGAATCATTAAAAAGTTTACCAATGAATTAATCAATTAAAGTTTTAACTAATGTATTTATTATCTTACTAGTTTAAACCCACTTCTGTGAGTGTTATAACTACACTAATCAGGGCCGGCTTTAGGCCGATTGGACCGATAGCTCCAATTGGGGCCCGCGCCTGGGAGGGGCCACGCAATTTACATTAAGCATATCACTATCAGACCCGAAGGCGCCTATTGCGTTTGAATTGCTTCCTATGCATGTTGTATAATCATTGTGATAAAATAATAATAATAAGGCTTGTCTTCGAGTCCGAAGATTAATGAGGAATGCAGTATTTTCCGTGGTACGCAGCCCTAACTGTGACCTACATATTTTCCCACATTCATGGCAAGCATAATCATTGTCTGCGGTTGTCGATTAAGGCCAGATTAGACACAATAGTGGCATGTCTGATCACTTCCAAATATAAATAAAATATAATAATCTTATTAATAGTAATAGATCTTATTGTAAAAAAAATTAGAAAAGGGCCTCGTAAGCATCCATTAAATTGGGGTCCGCAATTTGTAAGGCCGGCCCTGTCGCTAGTAAGATGTCACATGAATCCGTTTTATTTTTCACCTAGTTTAAGTAGGAATAGTGAAGCTGGACATCATTACTTCCCCTGTTGTCCAGTTTCCAGTTCTATAGTTGACAGCTTCGTCAGAACGCCAAGTGGTCATTGTCCTTTAGGTCACTTTTTGTTGTCGACAACAGTGGACGTCAGAATTAGTAGTTTCCCCCCCCCCTTTTATCTTTTTGTATCTCCGTACTCCCACATCTAAGTATGTGACTCTCTCTCTCTTTCTCTCTCTCTCTCTTTCTCTCTCTCTTTCTCTCTCTCTCTCTCTCTCCCCCTTTCTAGTTCCAGCTACTAACTTCAAGAGTAGAGAAAGAGTGAGTAATAGACGGGCCTCTCCTTTGTTGTCATCCCACAACCAATGAGATAACTTGTCAGCGGGAAACTGAAGACACTCCACGTACCGCTAACGACACAAATCAGAGCCCCAACATTGCCAATTTCTGTAGAGAGCGCGTGCCGACGTGGTCATATTACGAAACCATAAACTGGCCATTACAGGACTAAACCTCTTCACAGACTCTGTCACCCCTGGTGACTACAAACTCCCCATTACGTGTGACATTGCCAGTTAGGCCTGTAATCAAACCGTCAGGGGCGTTTCTAGTAGACTTTTTCAAAACATCTAATGAGGGAATGTGAAGTGGAAGTGTGTTGTGAGTTTCCCCTTTAACAAACAGTTAGTTAACTCTATCTTTGACTGCTGCTTTAAGCGGGGCATTTAAGAGGCATGTAAAGTCGTTTATCGTTACGCTGGCCTCATAATTACGTAACAAACCTATAGACGAAAGTGGGCGAATTTCGCTTCAAACGCTTTTTAACCATTTACCTAAGCACAGCCTAGTATCCGACATAATTGAAGCCTCGTTTATATCACTTCTAGTTAGTCTCACCATCATCCTCATAGGTCCCTTGACTTTTGTTGTAGGGGAGATGTGACGGCTCGCGTAACCAAATCCCAACACTTGTATCGGTCAGCAGCTGTTCTTAGCAGGATATCAAGAGAGAGGCCGGTCTATTCTTTCATGATCCAGCTAGGATTTCTTTGGACGACCCATTCTTCGTGCTCCCTCCACTGTACCTTGAAGGGTGACTTTTGACAGTGAGTCATGTCTTACAATATGATCTCTCAGCTGTCGTCTCTTCCCTGTATTGAGAAGTTCTTAATTATCTATTCAGCCATAAAAGTTACTAACAAAAAAAAAAAGATACAGCCAAAGAGAGTTTATTTACAAAGAACAGAGATCTAGATCTACTTAGAACTACAATAGGACATATTGATCAGAAGTAGGATTCGTAGCCAATTAAAAAGGCAATCGTAGTAATACTAGTAATCATAATGGCAATAAGAAATGGGTTCGGGTCAGCAGATTGAGGGAAAGTGCAATAAGTTTCTGATGCTAGTCAAAAAAACAGTTGTAACTTGGTTCAAATCTTTAATGTCCAAACGCATCATGTGTCTAGGTGTTGGGTCTATCCCAGGCATTAGAAGGTAAAGCAAGCAAAATATACTAAATCCTTTTTTTAATTAACAAAAGCAAAGCTTATAAAGGGGAAGAACTCCGTCCTTCTGACTATATCTACCAATAATGTACAAGCTATTTCCTTCATTGGATATCACACAAAATAATTAATTACCATTAATTAATTGATTAATTGAGGTTTTTATTGTTTGTTTATTGATTCATGTCTTGTTAGGTACACTAAATAATTGTTTAAGGTATCAACTTAGACGGAGAATGTGTGAGGGAGAAATAGCATTAACAATTATTTATGGGGACTAAACCCGACAAATTTAGCCATATCTGTGAATACTGAAGTATTAGTTTCCCTTGTTGCTATTAAACAAAATAATGAATTACTAGTTATTAATTATCTTATTGGTTGCTTTAAAAAAAATGGATTCAGGTCTTGTCTAAGTCGATGAATAATAGTGCGAAGTTTCAACTTGATCCGATAATGGATGTGGGAGAAATTACGTGTACAAACTTTTTTACAATAATGAGAGACAGAGTGAATTGATATAAGCTTTGTAAAAGGGTCTTGGAGATCTGTTGGAGACAAAGCAATTTAGTCAGACTGATTTAAAACAGGTCTAGGGGACATTCAAATTGAAATCTGTAGTGCAATATTGAAAGAAGATTATCAAAAAAATCTATAGGTTTAAATTATTGTAGTCTTATAAGTGTAATCGTAGTTGCGTCGAGTTGTACAGTGTTTGCAGAGAGCCAGAGAGAGAGACAGACAATATGCTCAACACTGACCTTTTAAAGTCCATATATGTATCCCCTGCAGAAGCCATTGTGTAAAACGTCACATCCGCCCACATTTATTTGGCTGGCTACTGCCGTTCTGCGAGACTTTTGGACCTAGACGAAAATCGACGAACTACTCGACGAACTGATTGAGGAACTAATTGAGGAACTAATATTACTTTCTGA
This sequence comes from Biomphalaria sudanica, assembly GCA_036873155.1. Classification (NCBI taxonomy): domain Eukaryota; kingdom Metazoa; phylum Mollusca; class Gastropoda; family Planorbidae; genus Biomphalaria; species Biomphalaria sudanica. The sequence continues at coordinate 23,041 of JAZGLO010005132.1, forward strand.
AAGCACGTCTGAAACTTGTCAAACCAACCAACAAACAAACAAAAATTTAAACAATTTTTGAAAAATTAACGCTTATCTAAGGGAAAGAATCTCAAAACCATTGCCATATTTCTTAAATACACAGAAATAAGTTCCCTTTTCACTACATAAAAAACTAAATTAGTTAATAACGACTAATTAATTAACTAACTGGTAAATTTTTAAATTGATTGGCGTATTGTCATCGGCTTTGAATAATTGTGCACATTTCACAAAATTCAACTTGATCCGAGAATGAGATTCGTAAAAACGTTTAACGCGGAATAACACCACATATACAGCTACATATCTCAATAAGTATCATTTATTTCTATTTTTCGATGCCATACAAAAAAGTTAATTAAAAGCTGACGACCTTTTAAACTTTTGCCTATTGTAGTCAATGAAGCCACAAGGTTTTGCTTCCATATCACATGACATTTTCTCAGAAGCCTATCATATTTTCTGATATATTAATTGGTTGTTTTTTTTTTATTGAGTCATGTTTTGTTATGTACAATAAATAATTTTCTAAAGTTTCAGTTTGATCCGAGAAAAGGTATAGGAGAAATAACATGTCAAGAAGATTGTACCAGACAGACAGACAGACAGAGTGAGCTAATATAAGTTTTGTAAATATACTTGTAGACAGGTTTGTCGAAATTCTTTATAAAATGTATAGTTTACTGACGATAATTAGATGTTTAACTCCTATTTAGCAGACCTAGTCATTGTTTGTCGTAGCTAAGGCGACTTGTTGCTTCTGTTGACATTTTTAGCGGGTTCATCAGCAACTAGGTACTGCATAATTTTACCTTTGCTAATGCATCTAAAATCAATATTCATGAGTATGCTAATACAACCTTTGCAGAGAAACTATTTCTATTAGCATCTGCTATAATACATTGTCCACACCAGATTATCCTCAAGCCAATAAAAAGGGGGATTATTTGTCGATGTTATTTTTGCTTAATAATGGTTTGACAATCTTATCTCTATATATCGATAGATAGATATGTCAGTGATGGCAAGTCTATGGCCTGCGGCCATATCTAACCCATGGCACAGCGCTGACCACCTTTTCAACTTTTGCCTATTGTAGTCAATGAAGCCACAAGGTTTTGCTTCCATGTCACATGAAATTTTCTCAGAAGCCTATCATATTTTCTGATATATTAAACTTATTGTTAGGAGTATGTATTTGCGTATGTCCCGAATAAAAATCAAAATTATTTGACCAATCTTGATAAAATTTGACAGGAACGTTACTTAAAACACAACGAAAGTCGTAGTGAATGTTAAAATGTCCCTGCCACAACCCTAACCCTAAAAATAACAAATAAAAATACCTAAATTTATCTCTATTGAAAAACGAAACTTTTTTAACAAATCGGGTAAACCCATTTTCACCGTATTTTATATTAGCTATGAATATGTCGGCTAAACGGATAAACCCCATGTTCATATTCCACTTTCAATTTCGTGTGAAAAAAAAGTGTTAAAGAAACGTCTCGCCATGTTAAACATGGATCTAAATCCAATTCACAAGCTCAGTGATACACAAACAAAGGCCCACGGGCCGCGGCTAATTTTCGGCCAGTATCATATATAATATATATAATTACTATTTATAAAGAATAGTTAATATAAACGGTGGATAATTGATAGACTGACTCTTTCTGACTCTAATTATTTTGTGCTTTAATTCACAAGTGGCAAGTATTTAATGGTCAGCGTTACAAACATTTGACGGTCACCTATCGAGAGAGCAAGTAGCCTGAACAAACGGGCAAGTCTTCCCTTCCTGCAAAGATTTATGGGCTGTTGAAATATTGGCACAGGAATTATCGGAGACCCCGTCTTGCCCCAAGGGTGTCGTTGCAGATGGGAATGATAAACTCGGCAGACGTAAAAGGGTCGAATGCAGTAGGGGGGGGGGAGGGAACGGGTTCAATGCCAGCCAATCGTAACGCTGTTCTGTTCGCGAGGAAGCCGATGCAAAGAAGATTCCCAAAGGATTCTTGATCCGAAAATTAATATTAGGTCAATGTTGTGTTTCGTAGCATTATTTGATAAGTAGTTTTCTGTTATGATCTTCACCTGTTGAATTAGTCTGCTGTGTCATCTGTCTACTGTTGGAGTTGTCTGCTGTATCATCTGTTGAGGTTGTCTGCTGTGAGATTTATACGTTGACGTCTTCTGCTGTAAATTTGTGTGTGTGTGTGTTCTGGTGACCACGCATGCTGTGTTTTTTTTTTCTATATATGAATGACAATTTTAATATTTAATTTGGCTTTTTATTTAGTAAGAACAAAAAGTATTAGATCTATATCGAAACCAAGTTGGCAAGGAATAACAACACGTACTGTTTAGCAGAAACTCAAATTAAAACCCAAATACTGAGGAGAGGGTATTTAAATAATTAACTTAAGTGGCTGGTCTGGAGACGTCTTACTGAATCAATGACATTTACCAGCACTGGTAGTGAGTACTGAAGGTCTGGGGTCGGGAAGGAGGTAGATCAGTCTAGAAGAAGGTTTGGGGGGGGGGGGTACAAATGTGGGAGTAAGTATTTGAATTGGTAATTGCCTAAAAGCTAAGAGGGGGGATATTTTCAAGGTAGAGGGGGATAACTCTGGGGAAGCTAAATAAGAGGGCGTTAGTAATTTGATTTGAGATTGTCTCCCCGCTGAGTGTCTGTGCCTTGCTTTCCATCAAAATGTTTGAATATCAAGAAAACTGGTTTTTTTTTAATCTCCGAAAAATAAAAATACTGTCGAAAATGATACTACTGAAGTTGTTTTTTTCGGTCTTAATTAAGTAGAAAGAAAAGATTTAAATTTCCGTTAGAACAGTTGACGGGGTAGCAGTAATCATCATGTGACCTGGCTCAATCCTTCGTTTTACTCTGTATGAATCGTACAGTCGTCATCCTACAGGGTACTGAGCCAGGCGGAAGAAAGGTAAACAAAAGTTTGATAAAGTAATGGATCTAGGAGTGGATAGAATTATCCTTCGCACGATCATTGAAAAAGTACAAAAAACCGAGGTATATCTCGTGAAGTTATGAGAGAGTTCAAAGTGGTGCACGGCCGCACTCCTTCCCTTCCAATGTAGCTATGAAGAAAAGTCAAGAAAAGATGTTCAGATATTCTTTAAAAGTAAGTGCTTTTAAAACTCGAAGAAGCTCAATTACTTTATTAAGTCCCAAATACTTCTTCTTACTACAGCGTAAATACTTTATATTCCAAAAAACTTTGTATTCAAACTATAAAAAAATTAATGACCACTGCCAACGATAGAACGGACGTTCTGAGCTAATAAATGTTGCTTCTCGGTCAGGAACTTATGTTGGCAGACGATAAACTATCGACATTAATTCTGTTACTTGGGATCAATAATCTCTTGCCAATTTTTTTTCTTTTTATTCCGAGGGGTAGCATTCACTTCCAGGAAGCTGATTGGTTGCCTGATGAACACGTGACGACTCTTCCCCCCCCCCCAATAATAAGAGTCTATTTCCGGTGCGAAGTTTGGAGGGTATGTACTGAAAAGTAATTTTTCAAGTACAGAAAAAAAAAAAGCTAGTAGAAGAATTTAAAGGATTTTACCGGTAGATCTTGAAGGTCATAGAGTTTGTGGGAAATCCTTGCTGATCCTTCGTTAAGAAAGATCTACTGATATATCTTGAAGGTCGAAAGTATTGTGTCAAATTGTGGCTGTACCTAATTCAGATTTACTTTCTTAAAAATAAACTATCTGCTAATTCAAAGAAGAGAATGATAAACTAGGCGATAAGCGGGAATGTATATTTGTTCTCATAGCTAAAATTACCAAATTCGACAAAAAATTACCAGACCTTCTCACCGCCCCCCCCCACACACACATACACTGGCTTGCTTAGTGTCTGCTAACAAAGTAGAACCATAGATGGCTGCCTGTTCATGTGGTCTGCGCTCTGGATTGTCGTCTTGAAGGTCCCAGTTTTGTCCTGCAGGAGGTTTGAGCTAGGGTGTAATCATCTTCGATTCTGACGGAACATCCAAAACATTTCAAAACAAAACCAACAAATAGGATGTCGCCAGTACTGAATCAATATCGAGAAGATTGAAGTTCTAGGCTACACTGAATGTCTGACTAGAAGTTCTAGGCTCCACTGAATGTCTGACTAGAAGTTCGAGGCTCCACTGAATGTCTGACTAGACGCTGATCTAACTTTTACAGATCAATCTCTTACAAAAATTATTGTTTTAAATATGTTTAGTTTTGGTTTTTATCTTATGAAATACAGACTTCATAAAAGATGATGATTACTTTATACGCGTGTTCGTAAGTCAATCTAGTCATGTATGTTAACCAATGACTTAAATTCGGCAAAGTCATTGGTATTCCTTACTGACTCAGGCAACTTATTCCAGCAGCAGACCCCCCCTCTCAATTCTTGTATGTACATAAATTTTATTTCGAAAACATTTCTAACGATTTACTTTAAAATTTTAAGGTATATGTGTATAAATGATGAAAAAAATCTCAACCCATTGGCCACATCGCGAAAACTCTGGGTCGACCGTTATGTAATTTTTGAAATGTTTAGTTTTCGTAAAATAAATTTTGGCTTTAAATTTCTAAAAAGGGAATTCCCGCTCTCGTGCATATAATTATAAAAACACACACACACACGCGAACGTTTCCGAAATGAGCCAGGGAAACAAATCATTCAACCGAGCGAGGCTCGGGTCACCTGGTACTTTATATTTATTAGGACTTTGCTGCTAATAACATGCAGGATGTACCTCTTTCAGACTTTGCTATCAATGTGGCAGAATCGTTTTCCAGTCAATAGAGTGTGATATGGCCAATGCTTTTAATTTCCCCCTGGATTCGAATTCGAGATCCATTGGTTCTGAAACCAACCCCTTCACCACTCGGCCAACGCCTCCTCAAACACGAGTCAGATAGAGGTTACTTTATTATATGTTTCAACATTGTAAAAAAAAAAAATGTTCATAGACTTTTGCTCTCATATGCTTAGGCAGTCCAAGAAATGTCAGACCAAATTTGAAATTTAATATAACAGGGCCATCTGGGCGAATAAAATTACATGCTTCCAATATATTGATCTATGCCATGGTCACTGGTGAGATGCTCACAGCGGGGACGATGCTTGGAGTTTAAGATTATGGAGGAGTGATATAACAAGATTGGTGTTACGTTATTGATAACTGTTGATTATGTCTCTGCTGTTGATTATGTCTCTGCTGTTGATAATGTCTCTGCTGTTGATGATGTCTCTGCTGTTGATGATGTCTCTTCTGTTCATATTATTCGACGGTCATGCCTCTTTATGTCGAATATGATTTTTTTTTATTCACATGTTAGAAAGATTACAAATCTTATAGTTTACAGTTAGACGTAATACATTTTAGTTATTATTATGGCGAAACGCTGATATTGTGTTTGTGTTGTCTGTCAGCATGAAATGTCTGTCTGTGTAGTATCTTTCACGTTAATATCTCGAAAACGAAAATCGATTTTGAAAATACGATTTTAGCATCACCTTCAAGGTTTTCGAAATGTTTACAAGTGCTACTTATGGCCTTTCGATAGGATGCCTGTTTTAATTGAAAAATTAAATATTCTTGTATGTATGCACATACATGAAAACTCTATTTATGACATGGTGAAATAAAGTGATGAGCATTTAGATTAATGCAACTCCGAACACGAATAAAGCATAACGTCACAAAGGAAAAAATACGAAAAAAAAAATGTGTTGCATTACATAATTCTGAGTCTCATGTCTTAATTCACTTATATGTCTGATCTTGCTTGTTAAAAAACCCGTTTCTATATGCTATAAATTGTCAACAATGCTAAGTTCCCTTTTGCAAACTTAATAAAATTAGTAAGCGCTACAAGAAAAAGAGGCTAGAAAGCTGAATTCACATTGCTACATTACATGACAGGGATTTAAAAAGTGCCAATGTGCCAAATAACCATAGCTAAACAAAATAGTCAATCGACACTTTTTATTTTCTTTACATCGGATACACCAAATAGCTAGCTAGATCTAGTTATCCGATATTAATGATATCTTCAATGATCTCGTCAATAGTTACATTTTGACCTGCAATGGGCAACATCAGCCATTGGCAAAGGACATTAACAAACGTCCTTTGAAGAATCCCTGCACAAAAATCCCTGCGGTTCTAGACTTTACAATTTATATTGCAGATAATGTTAAGTTGGTTGAAAAATCCCTGCACAAAAATCCCTGCGGTTCTAGATCTTAAAATTTATAAAGGTCACTTGTTTCCTTGGCCAACGGTTAACAATCAGTGTGTCATGTGGCCAGCACAACTCCAACCGCATTTACTTTCCCCAACTAAAGTCAGGTATCCATTAGAATTACGTGGACTCAGAACCCTTCAAAAAATCCCAAAAAATTGGAAATTCACGAAATTCAAAATCCCAGACTTCAACGAGATTCAAATCCAGGACACCAGGTGCGGAGGTCAAGCTCAAAACCACTCGGCCACTGCGAAAGATAACTTTCGTTAAATATGCGCCCCGATCAAAAACCTTAGAATAATGCGTCCAATAGAAGCGTGTATATTTATTATTAGGCCCGACTCTTTGAACTTATTCTACGTAGCCTTATATTAGCCCACGCCTTTGAACATTTTTACTACAGACGGTATTCGCCGTCACGAACTATATTTCTGGTCTCTTCCCATCTGGTATCTTCTGCTTGTTACATGTATTCCATAAAGTTAGGCCTACTTAATCTGAGTCCTCATTTCCATCTTTGGAGAGTGTGTGTCTTTTAGTCTTAGGATATATTTCTTCATCAAATCGCAGTTATGGGCATAAATATAATGCTGCCGTGTCAAACTTTAGACACACACTCGATACATTTAATTAGCATGTGTAGTCTGTAAGTGGACCAAGACAGTTGAATAGCATTGACGTAGACTCACGTAGACACGATGTTTGTATTTGTGTATGCTTTCAAGTAGTATATGGGCCTACGCCTTATGTGTGGGTGTATGTCTTATTGTGTAGGTTTTTTGTTGTTTTTTTTTAAGTCGGAAGATAAATCTAAGCTTACACAAAAAAATCATATGAGATCTAAAAATAGTATGTAAGTTTACGATGCGTGAGATGTCTAATTATAGACTGCCCGTGCAGCGGGATACAATTTATGACAGGCGTAATGTGAACATAGAATATCAAATGAGAGAAATTGTATATCAGGCGTGGGTCCATGAAGAGTCTATTGTCAAGGAACAGGGGCAATAGTAAATATTTAGAACAGTGGTTAGCAAACCACCTGTCCTTTAGGGATAGTCAACTTCACCTGTCCTTTAGGAATAGTCAACATAACCCTATCCTTTAGGGATAGTCAACTTCACCTGTCCTTTAGGAATAGTCAACTTCCCCTGTTTTTTTTAGGGATAGTCAACTTCACCTGTCTTTTAGGGATAGTCAACTTCCCCTGTCCTTCAGGGATAGTCAACTACCCATGTCTTTTAGGGATAATCAACTTCTTCTGTCTTTTAGGGATAGTCAACTTCACCTGTCCTTTAGGGATAGTCAACTTCCCCTGTCTTTTAGGGATAGTCAACTTCACCTGTCTTTTAGGGATAGTCAACTTAACCCTATCCTTTAGGGATAGTCAACTTCACCTGTCTTTTAGGGATAGTCAACTCCCCCTGTCTTTTATGGATACTCAACTTCCCCTGTCATTTAGGGATAGTCAACTTCCCCTATTTTTTAGGGATAGTCAACTTCACCTGTCTTTTAGGGATAGTCAACTTCACCTGTTCTTTAGGGATAGTCAATTTCCCCTGTCCTTTAGGGATAGTCAACTTAACCCTATCCTTTAGGAATAGTCAACTTAACCCTATCCTTTAGGAATAGTCAACTTCACCTGTCCTTTAGGGATAGTCAACTTAACCCTATCCTTTAGGGATAGTCAACTTCACCTGTCTTTTAGGGATAGTCAACTTAACCTTATCCTTTAGGGATAGTCAACTTAACCCTATCCTTTAGGGATAGTCAACTTCCCCTGTCTTTTAGGGATAGTCAACTTCCCCTGTCTTTTAGGGATAGTCAACTTCCCCTGTCTTTTAGGGATAGTCAACTTCCCCTGTCTTTTAGAGATAGTCAACTTCCCCTGTCTTTTAGGGATAGTCAACTTCCCCTGTCCTTTAGGGAAAGTCAACTTAACCCTATCCTTTTGGGGTAGTCAACTTCACCTATCCTTTAGGGATAGTCAACTTAACCCTATCTTTTAGGGATAGTCAACTTCCCCTGTCTTTTAGGGATAGTAAACTTCCCCTGTCTTTTAGGGATAGTCAACTTCACCTGTCATTTAGTCTTTTGGAACGTTTTGGCAACACATGTGATCTGACAACCATCTGTCTCCCTTCATTTCTGTTGTTCCTTTATATTGAATTGTTGCTTGGTAGTGCGGTATGTGCGCTGGACAATCGTTCGGGTTGTCTAGATGATCTAGGGTTTATAACCTGCCGCTGCCATCCCCCGTCGTCCTGCGGGAGGTTTGGACAAGGAAATAGATTATCTCAACTCCGAAGAAACATCCGAAACATTTTACAAATATTTTTCTCCCGTCACTTCCTCTGTCTGCCTCTCCTTCTTTTTCCTGGTGTGTTCACTGCAGAAAAATATTTTGCAAACCTTGAGGATCTTGTTATATGGCCTTACAGTCTTTACTTGCGCTATTTTTTTACAGTGGTCAGAAGGTCATCACTTAAGCCGATAGCGGTTGTGATCCTTTTTCGCATTTCACGTTTTTAGGGAGGTCTCTGTATCTGATACTTAGAATCGTTCTGTAACGTTAATTTTCACGCTGCCCATTGGGGTCGACAATGTCAACCCTAACCAAAAATTTGAATAAAATCTTACAATGACTTGGAGCTCCAATATAACTGTTACGTCTTTGTTTGTTTGATAGTTTTAATAAGGCTCGGACTCACTGACCTTCTATAAGAATTTCATTAAGTTGGCGGAACACATTGCAAACATTGCTATTAATCCTAGATGAGTGATCTAGGTAGGGCTGGTGAAGCTCACCAGAGAATAAACCAAGTGGGCAGCCCTGGTTTAGATCAACCTTTCAGTGAGCTAATATGGTTTGGACTTAGAACTGGGCTAGTTTCACGTCACTAGGAAAACAAATATACTTAGCTTTAAACCCATAGTTATTGTTTGCATTCAGTGGCTTAGATAGGAATCAGCTATCATTTGGGTCCGGGGAGGCTTGACCTCTTTTGGGGCCCCTGCATTTTGCGTAATATTTAATATTTAATGTAGATAACAATTTCGAACACTTATTTGGGGCCCCCCTCAAAAAATGGGGGCCCGGGGGATTTTCAAATTCTCCCCCCCCCCAAACATCCTAGCTACGCCCTTGTTTGCATTAGTAAGAAAAATAAGACTGACCTTTTAGTATATATTGTGTAAGTTATGCTTAATCTTATCATTTTAGAGTAACTAATTATTTTGGCAGTAAAACTACAAGCTATAACTTACTAAAGAAAACGTTCGTAAAACATAATAATTAGTTAATCGAAACCAAAACTGTGTTTAAAAAAGACAGCCACAGGCCCACAGCCGTAATTAATCATGTTTAATAATTGTCAATTCGGTTTAACTAAAAGAGGCAATACTTTTCTCATTTTTGCGCAAAAAAGTACCACCCCAAAGTAGGCCTCTACAGTTCAAGTCCATTCAATCATGCGTATTTTAGCGCTTTAAACAGGTGCATCAGTCGAGATGGATTAATATGCCCCTCAGACAGTGGAGAATGAACAGGCGCCTCAGTCAATTTAATTAGTAAGCGCCGAATCAAGGAAAATTTACAAAACATTTTTTTCACATTTAAATAGTGGTCAACACTCGTACTCTCCAGGTGCCCCAATCAATGTTGTTCAACAGCCCCCCCTCCCCTTCATTCATACTCATCATGCACCCAAGTAAGTCCTACGCAACAGGCAGTTAGTCATTGCTTCTCTTAGTCGCAATCAATAGGGCGCCCCAATCAGCAGTAGTCTACAGGCGCCCCAGTCAAACGTGCTAAATAGGAAACATTTATGGTGTCTTCGTATTTGGTCCTCACCGACAGACAGTGACAATGTCCATGGAATGATTGCTGTCTTCTCCCCACCCTCCATCCTGGCAACTCCATTTCCCAACAGAATTCATTTATGGCGCCTTAATGAAAATGTCGGGACCACTTTTTCACCGTCCATCGCAACGTATTTTTTTCCTTCATCCCTTTTTTTTCTTTCCTTCTCTTCTCTTTTGGGCCCTAGCTTGGGGCAGTGGCCTGATACCTTGAGTCGGCCAATAGCCGGAGATTGGATCTAAATTGTTTGTAGCCTGGCCAAATTGCCAAACGCCGATCCTAAATAATGTCAAACAAATGGAAAGACTGACTTTTGGCAGTAAGTGGGTAAAAAGAAATCTTCCCCTGGCCAATAGTAACATCACTAGAAAATCGCGTAGGTTAAAGCGTCAAGTTTCTATGGTAACTGAATGACGTCTGCTTAAAGAAAAACAAAAATTGGTGTCGGGTGTAAAAGCTTAAGGAGTGCTTTCCCATCGAGACACGTGACCCAGATTTAGGACAAATTAATATCAAGAAACGCCCATAAAACATTTTGACATGGAATTCGTTCTGGAATTGTGTCATGGATTCTACAGTAGGCTACGTTGTTGTTTTTTTTCCATCCTGATTATTTCTGTGGTGTATTGATTTATAGAAAATTGTCGAAGGGAAAAAATGTTTAATAAGGATTAGGAAAATTGTTGTATTGAAATTTGAAATAACGAAAACGAACTATTAAAAAGATCAGAACTTTTGTTCTTCAAAGTGGGCTTCCTGCTTTTATTTTGTTTTTTTAAAGTTTTGTTTTCTTTTATCCGCTTCCGGAATGGTTTATTCCCTGATAAAGCTATACATTCTCAAATCTTATCTTATCTTATATAATACAGACGTTACTTCAAAAAAGAAGATGATTACGTCCTACGCGTCATGCATTTAGTCATGCATATTAACCAATGACTTAAATTCTGCCAAGTCACTGGTTTTTCTGGCTAGCTCAGGCAACCCATTCCATGCTCTGATAGCACTAGGGAAGAAGGAGTATTTGTACAAATTTGTCCTAGCATATGGGACGAGGAATGTGCCTTTATTTTTGTGTCTTTCAGAGTATTTTATTAAATTTTGTTTTTGTATTTGGTTTGTTTTCTTAATACTTTTTGGCGAAAAATCAGAATTTTTGCTTGTCATTATACTAAACTCAAAGGTGTGTCTGACAGAGAAATTTGATGAAGAACAAATAGATTGAAAGCTTCGTCATGTGTAGAATATTAAAAGTTCTTGTTAAGGTTTAGGTAAATTTCTCCTTTCAGACCTTGCGATTTATCGGGCAGATGATATAAAGGTAATCTGTTTCTTTGGCCAACGGTTAAAGAGCAGGGTGTCATGTGGCCAGCACTTTACACAACTTAAGTCAGATACCCATTGGAGTTGGGTGGACTCAGGGGCGCCCTAAAAATCCCGAAATTCAAAATCCCAGACTTCACCGAGATTCGAACGCAGGACCCCAGGTTCGGATGCCTAGCGATTAACCACTCAGCCATTGGATCCCCAATTGTTAAAGTTTACTTTCTTAATAAAAGAATTTTTATTCGGTAAATATACGCGACTGTTTATTATTTACAGATCATATACTTTTGCGTACCAATGTAACTCATTCTAAGAAAGAGCAATGCATTATGCTGTTAGGTGAAATGGTAGAAGTGGTGAAATGGTAGAAGCTGTGAAACAGAAGTCTGCTTTCCTGTAAAAACATTTTTAATAGCAAAATAGCAGGACCTCCAGAAGAACTTATCCTCTTTGATAGTAACATCTCTGAAACACAACAAATACGATCTGCTTTAGTAGGCTAAGCCAGAGAAACAAAAAATCAAGGCAATGGACACAAGCTCCAGCTGGAAACGCATGTGCATCCAAAAATTCTTAGCTTACGTCGGTCTCACCAGCCACATGAAAAGGCAAATAACTCAAAAGTGTAGTGCAAAGCCCTAAGGTGACAAAAATAGAAAAAAAAAGTATGTCTAAGTGGACTTTTGATGGCAGACTGTCAAAACTGACTCGTGGTAGAAGAGTGGCTTGGCTTAAATCTGAATTTTATTTCATAGATACTTGCAGGGGCGTAGTTAGAAATTTTCCATCATTTGGGGGCCCGGGGCTTGACCTCTTATGGGGGCCCCTGTATTCTGCGTAATATTTAATGTAACAAACACTCATTTGGGGGCTCGGGGTATTTTCAAATTCCCCCCTCCCCCCACCATAACTACGCCACTGGATACTTGGATCGGACGTTGTGCTGATCGCTTGACACTTATTAATTTTGTAAAAAAATTAACCGTATGAGCTCTATATATTTAAGAAAACCTGACCATCAAGAGAAGGAAATCATGTACACATGAACACCCACCCAAACAAATGGGCGCACTCATGCTTGGGTCTTGTTCTCTATCACCCATCGGCGCTCATATAACCCCTGACCTCTTTTTGTGGTACGTCTCCCAGACGTCATGAATGTGTGGGAAGGAAGAGGTGGGTCACTTTTGGTCAGTGGTATTAATCACTATTGGAATAGGTCATAGTACTTTGTCCTGGAATGTATGGCTTTTGGTTATTCTTGATCCTTTTTTTTTTTAAATAAGAACCTTTTCTCCTCTTTTAGTCTTATCTTATCTTTATAAATTGCAGGCGTTCCTTCAAAGGAGATAATTGCGTGCTCTAGCCAGGCGTTAATCTAGTCGTGCAGGATAATTACAGACTTAGACATTAGTTATCCAGGCGGATTCAAGCAGCAACATTCCATACTCTCACTGCATTAAGGTAGAAGGAGCACTTGAACAAATTTGTCCAAGAATATCAAAAAAGATTTATCCAAGAATATCAAAAAGATTTGTTCAAGAATATCAAAAAAGATTTGGCCAGGAATATCAAAAAAGATTTGGCCAAGAATATCAAAAAAAGATTTGGCCAAGAATATCAAAAAAGAAATGTTCCTTGATCTTTCCGAGTATTTTATTAGTTTGTGATTTTGTATTTGTAAATTACGAAACTTGCCCTTGTGGAGCAACACCAGAGAATGCTGACCATGTCCTTCAAAGCTGCAAACTATATCCAGAGGCCCGAACAAGACTCTGGCCCCAAAGCCTTCCTATAGAACAACAACTATATGGAGAACTGCACGATCTGGAAACCACTGTGCGTGCAGTTCAAATCAGATATAAGATTACTGATCTGACTCCTCCGACACCTAGCATGAGAACTTAAAAGTAGAAGGGGTGGACTAGTGGAGTGTAAACTGCATATGGAGTGTGTCCTTATTTTGTATTATTCTCTTTAAAGATGTTACAAATGTGCTTCGCTAGTCAAATGTGAATATTCGTTTATTATAAATCTCAGTACACTAGTTTGCGTCTGTTCTAGTTTAATGTTTACAAAAGAGTATTCCTTCCTATATAGAACAATTTTTTTTAACAAACCAATAACTAAGAATTTAAATCATATAGAAGTTTGACCCTCCACCGAATATTATCTCCCCCTAGATCAGAAAGACTGAAGGTGTTCAGGAAAAAGTTCTAATTAAATGGCGTCTAATATTATACGGCGCCAGTCAGGAGTTATTGAAAAATTCTCAAAACTTTCTGTCAAATTTGATGAAGAGAACTTGAATTTAATGAAAAAAATGTCTCTCTAACATCATCTCGACCAAGTGTCGTTGCGGGGCTTCAAACCATTCATTCAGCTGACAACTTTGAGGAAACAGGCTCAAGACCCTTACGGATACGTTGGCCTACAAGTGACAATTGTGATATGGATTCATAAATTTGTCTCCGTGCATTTAAGAAGTTGAAATGAGCAGAAATGTTTGATTTATGTTTTCTTGTAAATCAAGATAATGAGAAAGAAAGAAATACAGAAAATAATCGTGATTAGGTTATCACATGGACGCATACCACTGAGGGGGTCCAAGGGTGTGGGGAACGGGGCCTACGCCCCCCTTCCCACTCGACCGACCCCTGAAATCTTTTAATAGTGAAATCACAAATTATTGTTTGGAATTATTTAATTATATTAATAATATAAACTGGAGGCGCGGTGGCTGAGTGGTAAGGTCCCAAGGTTTGAATTCTTGTGAAGACTGGGATTTTTAATTTCGGAATCTTTTGGGCGCTTCTGAGTCCACCCAGCTTTAATGGGTAGCTGATATTAGTTGGGGAAAAGTAAAAGCGGTTTGTCGTTGTGCTGGCCGCATGACACCCTGGTAAACCTAAGCCATAGAAACAGATGACTTTTACATCATCTGCCCTATAGATCGCAAGGTCTGAAAGGGGAACTTTAATAATTTAAACGAATTATTTATATTTTAACCAATTTTTAGACCGTGTCGCCCCCCCTCTAGTATGTTGGCGGATACACGTTGGACGTACTCATCTGTTTTGAAGTCTGTGAGTTTGGAACTGGTGCCTTCTGGCCGAGTGGTCAAGCGTTGTCTTCCGAGTCGAGGAGTATCAGGATTGACTTATGGTGAAAAGTATTTCACAGGGACATTAAAAGATAGTTAAGTTACATAAGGCCGAAGAATCCCACAGTTTTAAGCCCGTTGATGGAAGCTTAATACTCATTAACATTAACGCTCGATAGGATTCAATGAAGTCTGGAAAGGAACCACTATTTACCAGTGTTGTAGACTGTTCCATATGCATAACTCCACAAAGTGCTATAAATAGCTTGCAATGATGTGATCGATCAATAACCAGATCAATGGAAGTTTAAAAGAAAGGTAAAAAAAAATCAAGTTTGCCAAACGAGTCTAAGGACCATCTAGACGTATAAAGAGACAGACAGACAAACAGACAGACTATATTTAAATACAAACCGTGTAGCCTTCCCATCAATTATTCTCGTCGGCCAAAGTATCCAGCAAGTTGAGCCAGCAAATAGATCTCTAAGTGGATCTCCTGCCTTGTGCACTGGTCCAGACTTCTACCAGGTCTATCTCTCTTCATCTTGACCACTCAAATTGCTCTGGCAGAATTTTTTTTTTAAATCTTGAATTATGATTCTCAAACATTTGTTTTTTCTGAATCAATTTTTGTTGAGAATCTATTTTTTAAAGTATTTTTTTTCTTATTTCTCTGTCTTCACCTTCACTTATCTTTTTGTCTCTTTTACCGTTGGGGCACCACACAAGATCTGTTGACTATTTTTCTCCATTCCTCTTTGTCTTTTGTCTTGGATGGAATTTCTTTCAATGACAGGCCTGTCATGTATCAATTGCTTAACTATTGTAGGAGTTTAGTTTACATAGTATTTTAGTTTGTACAGAAATATTGAGCATTGCAATGCTTTGATTTCACAATCCAGACGTTTTAGAACAGGAGTACAGAGAAGGTTTGGGCTAGGAGCTGGATGCATTGTAAAGTGGACTGCTAGGAAATAACGACGGATTTACAGACTTACGACGATCATCCGATTTTGCAACTAAACAAATTGAGCTCTTCACAAGTATATTATTATTATTTTGTCCTTGGATGCAGGGCCGGCGTAAGGCATAGGCAGACTAGGCAGCCGCCTAGGGACTCCGATTGGTGGGGGCCTCGTACGGGACTCAAAGAAAATTTTAGTTTTAGAGAAATAATTGCGAAATGTGGATCAAATCTCATATATAGCAGAACTCTACGGCTGTATATGTATACTGGCCTAGCTCTATACTGTGTTCCGATGTTTAATTCTACTCAAAATTTGACTAAATATATTTATTTCATTATTTCTTCCTATTGGTGAAAAGTCGAAATGTTAATTGCTCGTCTGATGATCAAGACTCGTCCATGAAACAAATTCGTACTATCGGCGCTACATGAATTTAACGTATTTGTTTATTTAGATACAGGGTAGTTTATAATTCACAGCGTATATTTCAGTTTTAATTTTGTGTTTTTCTATTTCATTTGGAG
>JAZGLO010005133.1:0-15852 GCA_036873155.1 Biomphalaria sudanica
TATCCAAACGCAGTGGGCCCCACACTTTCATAGGACCCGCGCTATTTCTATGTGTAAATTATTAAATTAAACCATTTTATAACTTATAACAGATTTCTCGCGGCCACCAGATTTACCAGGAGCTCCTGGAAATCTCCTGAAATTGCAAAATATATGAAAAAGTCATGGAAATCGCTGGAAATTATAAAAAAATCTTTTGAAAAAAACATACAAATCTCATGAAATATATAGACAAAAATTGTCATTTCGGGGTGTCATTCAATATGGAAAACGCCAATCCTACGGGCGATAAATAAAAACGGCCTTATGTATTAGCTGTAATTGTGTAACCTGACCCAATTTCTCCCAGACCCAATTTCGTATCAAATTGAAGTTTTGCGCAATTTTTATTTTTGTATTTGACAAAACAAGAATCAATTTTTAAAAAAATAACCGTTTTGTTAATTAACTATTGGTAATAAATTCTTTGGGATAGAAATCATACTTGACAGATGTAGTGGTATTAGCTGAATTAGTCCCCTTGAAGAGGATTGAGCTCTGAGTGAACCATTTTTCATGTATTTAAAAAGCGATCACGGTAACATTCACGCAGATATCCCATTCTTCACCCGCTCCTCTTTCTTTCCTTTTCCCAAATGGTCCAGAGAAGTGATTGGATCCTAGCGCTTTGTGAAAGATAAAAGAATAAAATGCTCTTTAAAAAAAAAACAATTGGTAAAAATATTTCAAATCGCAAACATTTATTATTGTTAGTCTAGATCTATTACAAATTCAGTCACATGACTGATCCAAATTAATTGATATAATTTCACTTAATATAAGCTTTGTTGTTGTTTTTTTAAAGTATTTTTATGTTTTTTGTTTAAATTATATGTTGTTGTTGTTTTTTTATCTTCTTGCCAGTTATGGACTGGTCTAAAATAGTGAAGTTTATCGAAGCAGTTGGTTGGAAGCTGATGATGGATTTCACGGCTCTCATGCACTCCAATGGTCGTTGGATATCAAGATATGCTCTTACGTTTTTAGAATTATGTACACGGTTAAAATTAGAGATTCCAGAATTTCAATTAGGAAATGGTTTGTACTATATTTTAAATGTAAATGGTGTAGAGGACGCAAAAAAGGATTGAGTAAGGAAGCGTGGTCGAGAGGCTAAGTGCGCTTGAACTTGGCTTGGAATGGCTACCTATGAAGGGGGGCTCGAGGTTCGACACCCGACTCGAGCACAAATGTGTTTACTGAGCACCTGAAGGCAGCAAAGATACACCCTCCCCCCCCCCCAACTGAGATTAGATCAAAGCACTCTGAGCATGCTTAAAACATGAAAGTAGCGCGATATAAAAGCCATAATTTATTTAGATTAACAATAAATCGTTTGTAATTTCATGGTCAGCCAAGTGGATACTAGTATATTATATGAAGTATTAAACATTACAATGTCATTACAATGTCACGCCTTCTCAGTGCGCTACCTTTTGACTTATGACCCTCACCTTAGTCTGTAGAGCCTTTGGGGCACCACACATGATCTGCTGACCGTTTTCCTCCATTTTTATCTGTTTGTTGCCTCGGATAGAATCTCTTTCAATGGCAGATCCGTCATTTTTTAAATGTTGTCTACCCTTCGCTTTCTCTGTCTCTTCTTTTTCCTGGTACTGTTCCCTGAAGGAAGATCGTAGCGAACCCTGATGACCTTGTGATATAAATAGAAAGTTTTAGTTAACAGGTCATCGTGGGACCTAATTGTAGACATAATGACTATCCGGGGGAAACAAACTGAGAGGCTAAATTAAGTTAAACTAAATTATAGCTTTTATATAGCGCTACTTTCAGGCTTATAGCATGCTCAGAGCGCTATGGTCCAAACTCATTAGTGGGGTTCGGGGTATCTGGGAGAAGGTTTTCCGTGCTGCCTTTAGGCTAACAGGAACAACGAACAAGACGTCCGAGTCTGACGGCTAGAGCAAAGTTTCTATAACGTAATGGGAATGAGAGAAATACGTTTTTTTAAGCCCCTAGACCAGTGTTTCTCAAGCTTTTTCCTAAACGGAACACATCACACATACTGACGTGGTGGCCTACTAGCTAATTATTCCATGGAACACCTATACAGTCTAGATCTCCGCGGAACACAGTTTGAGACCATATCAGTGATGACGTTCCGTAGTGGCGTCGCTTTCCCATTGTTGCTAATTCTTCGTTAGGGATGCTACACAAGAACATGAGATTCCCTGCTCCAGCATTGCTTCAGTCGGGGCGAAGTAACGGGGCACAAGCTTAAGTTTCGAGATTACGCAATGGTTATATTTAGATACGCTTCATGGGAGAAGACTCACAAGTAAAGGAAAACCAACGGCAGAGTTTTACACCACTGGTTAACACGCATGACTAGATCGACACATGAAACGCGTAGGACGTCATTTTCTTCTCTTTTGAACTAACGTATGTCATTTATAAGATAAGATCCAAGGCAAAGGACAGAAAGGAATGGAGAAAAATAACAGATCTTGTGTGGTGCCCCAATGGTTAAACAAATTAATGGATAGGTGAAGGTGAAGATGCTTGTAATTAAATAATTAAATAAAAGTCCAGTTATTAGCGCCCCTTTTTTTTTTTTTTGCCTTGTGTACGAATTACGGTTTTCCTTGTCAAAGAGAAATGCCCTCACAGCCTTGAAGGCGAGCGACTTGATTTTGAACTTGAAGGCATAGATCTACAAAATAGTATGAACTCATTCTATGTATGTTTTAAATTTGCAGAGCCTAGCATGTACCACGATCGTCTGAATATCAACGCCACAACTGTTGTCAAAGACTTTAAGTTCTTTGGAGAAATATTGAAATATAAATTTGAGCTTTACAAATACAGTCGAATCATTGGTCCTGACGTCGCACAGTTTAGAAGATCCAAACTATTCTTTGAATCGTAGGTATATGCCAATATTTTCCTTTATTTATTTA
This sequence comes from Biomphalaria sudanica, assembly GCA_036873155.1. NCBI lineage: Eukaryota > Metazoa > Mollusca > Gastropoda > Planorbidae > Biomphalaria > Biomphalaria sudanica. Next base: position 2,961 of record JAZGLO010005133.1, read on the forward strand.
AAAACCCTTAGAAAAGATGCCAGCAACAGAGCTAGGCAGGCCTTAGAGTGGAACCCTCAGGGAACAAGACGCAGAGGAAGACCAAAAAGAACATGGCGTCGCAGTGTACTTGAAGAAGCTCAGAGGACCGGGAAGAGCTGGGAAACCATCAAAAAACTAGCAAGAGACCGTGGAGAGTGGCGTGTTTTTTGTTATTATTATTATTATTATAGCTTTGATATAGCGCTATTTTCATGCTTATAGCATGCCCAGAGCGCTTTGGTCCAATCTCATTTGTGGACAAGTGTGGGGGGAGGGGGTATCTAGGAGTTGATTTTCCGTGCTGCCTTTAGGCGCTCAGTAAACGCAACTCTGCCCGAGTCGGGTGTCGAACCTCGAGCCCCTTCTAGGTAGCCAAGACAAGCCAAGTTTAAACGCACTTAACCTCTCGATCTCGTCCTATGTTCCATGAGGAACTCAAAGGAGTGATGATGATAATGATGATGATTTAAAAAATGCGATGTACAGACTTTCGCCCAGAGCAACCCACTCCAACCAGACAGCGGCTCTGAATTCCTTATGTTACGAACAATGTGTTGAGACCATTCCCTTAGAGCAGTGTTTCGTGTTGAGACCAGACTCTTAGAGCAGTGTTTCGTGTTGAGACCATTTCCCTTAGAGCAGTGTTTTGTGTTGAGACCATTCCCTTAGGGCAGTGTTTCCGAAAGTGCCAGGGGTACTGGAAGAGTTTGTAAGGGGTTACGCGTTGGTCATAGTTAACTATTATGATTTAAAAAAAACATCATTTAGTTTTTAAATAAGAATAAAACGTCATAATTTATAAATCCTTTTTATCATTAGTTTTAATTTCTTTACAAACGTAAATACGGTGCTATTTTACATTTTAGGACTAATGTCTACAAAAGATGTGAAGCATGCAAACAATAATCACTATTTGAATCTTTAATTGTGATGGAGGGATGATTTTGTTTATGTAGGCCTACAAAAAAAAATTGAATGTTATTAAAATATATTTTTTAAAAAATTTTCGGGGGGTGGGGCGAGAGATACTCGGCGTTACGAAAATTCTAGAATAGGTAAGCATAAGTACTCACAAGCTTGGGAAACACTGCATTAGAGTCTTACGAGGTGTATTTTTTAGATCTCCATACAAGGAGTAATGGGAAACTGAACATGCACAAGCCCTCTCTCTCTCTCTCCCTCTCTCTCTCTCTGTCTCTCTCCCTCCCTCTCTCTCTCTCCCTACTCTGCCTTTTGGAATGTCTAGAGACAGGTAAATTATCTCCCACTTTCTCTCTCTGTCTCTCTTCCTCTCTCTTTCTCTCTCTCCCTCTCTCTCTCTCTCTGTCTCTCTCCCTCTCTCTCTCCCTTTCTCTCTCCCTCTCTCTCTGTCTCTCTCCCTCTCTCCTTCTCTCTCTCTCCCTCTCTCTCCCTCTCTCTCCCTCTCTCTCCCTCACTCTCCCTCTCTCTCACTCTCTCTCTCTGTCTCTTTACCTCCCTCTCTCCCTCTCTCTCCCTCTCTCTCCCTCCTCTCTTCCCCTCTCTCTATCTCTCTTTCTCCTCTCTTCCTCACTCCCTCTCTCTCCCTCTCTCTCTGTCTCTCTCCCTCTCTCCCTCCGTCTATCTCTCTCCATCTCTCTTTCTCTCCCTCACTCCCTCTCTCTCTGTCTCTCTCCCTCTCTCCCTCCCTCTATCTCTCTCCCTCTCTCTTTCTCTCCCTCCCTCCCTCCCTCCCTCCCTCCCATATCTTGTCTCCTATCATGCCGGAGGCTACATTCTGCGAGAGTACGGTCTGCTGTTCCTCAATACAGTGGCGGCGGCGTGGGTTGTAGTTAGGACGGGTTGTTTCTTTCGTTCGTGATACCACCACGCATATTTTCGGTCTGGTCTCTTTTATCTCATAGAAGTTTCAAACAAGTAAGAGCGTAAGAACGAGGCGCGGTGGTTGAGCGGTAAAGCGCTTGGCTTCCGAGCCGGGGACCGGGACTCGAATCCTGGTGAAGACTGGTGACAACTGAGATTTTTAATTATTATCGTCCAGGAGGGCGCGGTGGCTGAGCGGTAAAGCTTGGCTTCCGTACTGGAGGTCCCGGGTTCGAATCCTGGTGAAGACTGGGATTTTTATTTCGGAATTTTCGGGCGCCCTTTATTCCACCCAGGTCTAATGGCTACCTGACATTAGTTGGGGAATAGTAAAGGCGGTTGGACATTGTGCTGGCTACATGACACCCTTGTTAACCGTAGGCCACAGAAACAGATGACCTTTACACCATCTGCCCTATAGACCACAAGGTCTGAAAGGGGGACTTTTCTAAGAGAGTAAGACGTTGCATTATTGCGAATGTATTTGTTAGCTAAGTTACATTTTGTCAACTTTTGTTCTTGTGTAGGCTCACTTACGTAGATAACATTATGTAACAATAACATTTCTTCGCATATGCAGTGCTACACCCTGGCACAACCTGCGACGCCGCTGACTCCAAACTGTATCCGCACTGCCGTTCCTTTGGATACATCAGCTGGGTGGAGAGGGGGGAACTGATGTGTGGGCGACATCGTTCCGAAAACAACTAATGCCCAGGCATTCTTCTCATTTCCACGAGATGATCCATAGTGGCTTCGCGACTGCAGGAGGCCATACATACTGTTATGGCACTATTAGGAATCAGTTATTAGTTTCAGAAATAAGGGGGGGGGGGGAGTTTTTACTTAGTAACGATGACGTGATAGTTTTTTAAAAAGTAAGAACGATATAGGAGTCGACATAAACAAGACGCTTTCATAACAACGTAGCAATAAGAAGCATTTTATAACCGGCTAGAAGTAGGTGACATTCGATGATTCCGTGCATGATTATTAAATGTGTTTGATGTTCAACACCAGAGTCGATTACCTCTACTGATTGTTCGGCCTTTCGCCGGTGTTATCTGTTCCTGCAGTTCTTTCAGTGTTACCTCCGTTTGGGTTTGTTTTCATAGGACAACGCGGAAGCGCTTAATACTACTTACAACATATGCAGACAACTATATTGATTCTTTAATAATAATTATATGTTAATTGTCTAAAGTTTATTTTAGAACTTAATAGATAAGAGCCAATTCTAGTAATAGAGCGGTTTTTTTTATTAAGGAACAATATGACAAAATGTTTATGGACTATTATCAGTTTTCTAGCTTTAGAATGACAATGTAAATATAAATTTTTATTTAGATTTTGGTGACGATTGTAGGTTAAATATTCATGTATGTTATTTACTGCGTTTATAAATATAAATTATTATAAACATATTTTTCATATTTCTACACTTCAGATTTCTTCGGCAAGGTGGCTGCAAATACATTGATGAAGTGTCATTTCATCAGTACGTAGACTGTGTCTTGTGAGGTTTCATTTCATCCGTAATTAGACTGTGTCTTGTGAGGTTTCATTTCATTTGTAATTACACTGTGTATTGTGTGGTTGCATTCGTAATTATACTGTGTCTTGTGTAGTTGCATTTCATCTGTAATAACACTGTGTCTTGTGTGGTTGCATTTCATCTGTTATAACACTGTGTCTTGTGTAGCTGCATTTCATCTGTAATTACACTGTGTCTTGTGTGGTTGCATTTGTAATTATACTATGTCTTGTGTAGTTACATTTCATCTGTAATTAGACTGTGTCTTGTGTGGTTGCATTTCATCTATAATTAGACTGTGTCTTGTGTGGTTGCATTTCATCTGTAATTACACTGTGTCTTGTGTAGTTGCTTTTCATCCGTAATTAGACTGTGTCTTGTGTGGTTGCATTTCATCCGTAATTAGACTGTGTCTTGTGTGGTTGCATTTCATTCGTAATTAGACTGTGTCTTGTGTATTTGCATTTCATCTGTAATAACACTGTGTCTTGTGTATTTGCATTTCATCTGTAATAACACTGTGTCTTGTGTGGTTGCATTCGGAATTACACTGTATCTTGTGTGGTTGCATTTCATCTGTAATTTGACTGTGTCTTGTGTAGTTGTATTTCATCCGTAATTAGACTGTCTCTTGTGTGGTTACATTTTAACCGTAATTACACTGTGTCTTGTGTATTTGCATTTCATCTGTAATAACACTGTGTCTTGTGTATTTGCATTTCATCTGTAATAACACTGTGTCTTGTGTATTTGCATTTCATCTGTAATTACACTGTGTATTGTGTAGTTGCATTTCATCTGTAATTAGACTGTGTCTTGTGTGGTTGCATTTGTAATTATACTATGTCTTATGTAGTTGCATTTCATCTGTAATTAGACTGTGTCTTGTGTGGCTACATTTCATCTGTAATTACACTGTGTCTTGTGTAGTTGCTTTTCATCCGTAATTACACTGTGTCTTGTGTGGTTGCATTAAATCCGTAATTAGACTGTGTCTTGTGTGGTTGCATTTGTAATTATACTGTGTCTTGTGTAGTTGCTTTTCATCTGTCATTAGATTGTGTCTTGTGTGGTTGCATTCGTAATTACACTGTGTCTTGTGTAGTTGCATTTCATCTATAATTAGACTGTCTTGTTTGGTTGCATTTCATCCGTTATTTTATTGTGTATTGTGTGGTTGCATTTCATCCGTAATTACACTGTGTCTTGTGTAGCTGCATTTCATCTGTAATTACACTGTGTCTTGTGTAGCTGCATTTCATCTGTAATTACACTGTGTCTTGTGTGGTTGCATTTGTAATTATACTATGTCTTGTGTAGTTACATTTCATCTGTAATTAGACTGTGTCTTGTGTGGTTGCATTTCATCTATAATTAGACTGTGTCTTGTGTGGTTGCATTTCATCTGTAATTACACTGTGTCTTGTGTAGTTGCTTTTCATCCGTAATTAGACTGTGTCTTGTGTGGTTGCATTTCATCCGTAATTAGACTGTGTCTTGTGTGGTTGCATTTCATTCGTAATTAGACTGTGTCTTGTGTATTTGCATTTCATCTGTAATAACACTGTGTCTTGTGTATTTGCATTTCATCTGTAATAACACTGTGTCTTGTGTGGTTGCATTCGGAATTACACTGTATCTTGTGTGGTTGCATTTCATCTGTAATTTGACTGTGTCTTTTGTGGTTGCATTTCATCTGTAACTTGACTGTGTCTTGTGTAGTTGTATTTCATCCGTAATTAGACTGTCTCTTGTGTGGTTACATTTTAACCGTAATTACACTGTGTCTTGTGTATTTGCATTTCATCTGTAATAACACTGTGTCTTGTGTATTTGCATTTCATCTGTAATAACACTGTGTCTTGTGTATTTGCATTTCATCTGTAATTACACTGTGTATTGTGTAGTTGCATTTCATCTGTAATTAGACTGTGTCTTGTGTGGTTGCATTTGTAATTATACTATGTCTTATGTAGTTGCATTTCATCTGTAATTAGACTGTGTCTTGTGTGGCTACATTTCATCTGTAATTACACTGTGTCTTGTGTAGTTGCTTTTCATCCGTAATTACACTGTGTCTTGTGTGGTTGCATTAAATCCGTAATTAGACTGTGTCTTGTGTGGTTGCATTTGTAATTATACTGTGTCTTGTGTAGTTGCTTTTCATCTGTCATTAGATTGTGTCTTGTGTGGTTGCATTCGTAATTACACTGTGTCTTGTGTAGTTGCATTTCATCTATAATTAGACTGTCTTGTTTGGTTGCATTTCATCCGTTATTTTATTGTGTATTGTGTGGTTGCATTTCATCCGTAATTACACTGTGTCTTGTGTGGTTTTATGTTATCAGTATGTAGACTAGTTTAGGGTCCAAGATGCCCTCTTTTCTTAAATAGACTAATATTTTGAAAGAAATTATTTATGAAATAAAATGGTTGCCAGATTTTCGTGAAGTTCCAAATTAATTTGGATTTCACGCTAAAAGAAAAAGTTTCTGTGTAAACTCTCTCTCTTTCTCTCTCTCTCTCTCTCTCTCTCCCTCCCTCTCTTTATAACAAGTGCAATATAAATTTAATACACTCTAAAGCAGCGGTTCTCAACCTTTTAAGCTCGGCGACCCCTTTTTACAATCCACTCTGCTGCGACCCCAACCCACACACACGCACAGTAATAAAATAATAGACAAAAAAAAATATTTTCGATGTTCTTATTCGATCCCTGGGAAATCGCCCTAAGGGGGTCGCGACCCACAGGTTAGAAACTCCTGCTCTAGATGGAAGGATTTTTGTAATTTTTTTTTTTTTAATTGCTTTTGTTTAGTTTTTTTCTCATGCTGTAGCATGCTCAGTGTGCTATGGTCCATGTCTGGGAGGGATTTCTGTAAGGAGAACTTTCCCATGCCGCCTTTACGCGCTTGGCAAACACAACTCGGCTCGGGTCGGAATTCAAACTCATACCCCCTTGCTAAGTAGCCAAGCAGTTATTTGCCACCCAGCCAAGAGGAGTTCGATAAAGCTTGATTCATGACTATTTGACAAAATAAAAAGATCATTACTATTGGAATAAGTATGGACTACTTCCGTGTCAACACGTATGTGTATGTGTGTGTGTGTAGTCGAGAGGTCAGGCGTGTGTTGAAGAACATTACACTATAAAGTCTAAACGATTAAAAAAAAAGATATAAAAAAAGTAAAGGTCCCCATTTCAGACCTTGCGATGTATAGGACAGATGATGTAAATGTCAACGAGGGTGTCGTGCGTCCAGCACAACGATCAACAAACCGTCTTTGCTTTCCCCTACTAATTTTAGGTACCCATTAGAGCTGATGTGGACTTAGGGGGCATCCGAAAAATACGGAAATTCAAAATCCAAGTCTTCACGTGGATACGAACCCGATACCCCAGGGAAGCCTAGCGGTTAACCACTTTCCCACTATGACCCCGGTTACAATACAAATTCTATTTGATAACTAAGTTATCGGCTCCTAAATGGCAAATGCTCTCAGTAATGTGTGTTACTCTCGATTTGTTTCAGCTACAACTTTGGAAGAAATGCACAACTAAATACATATCAAAATCCGAGGATTCTAGACAACTTCAAGAGAGATATTGCCATTGGAATGGACCTAATGAAAAAATATAACTGCGTCAAAAGGCTTCGTTTGACAGAGGCGGCTTCTTCTTTTGGCGGGGGAATCAAGGGCCTGAGTGACACCTTTGTAGCAGGTTTCACGTACGTTACAGTTGGACCGTATCTACTTTTATGCTCTCTATTTGGTTGGTTCTAGGTTTTTATCGCCTACCGGAAACGTGTTTATTGGCCAAATTAGGGTTCTCAAAATTGATTCGGATCATTCGATTTCTAATTTAATTTTAAAGGGATCCACCAAGCTGATGAATGGAGGCGCGGTGGCTGAGCGGTAAAGTGCTTGGCTTCCGAGCCGAGGTCCCGGATTCGAATCCTGGTGAAGACTGAGATTTTTAACGGGATCTTTGTGTGCCTCTGAGTCCACCCAGCTCTAATGGGTACCTGACATAAGTTGGGGAAAAGTAAAGTCGGTTGGTCGTTGTGCTGGCCACATGATCCCCTCGTTAACCGTAGGCCACAGAAACAGATGAGCTTTACATCATCTGCCCTAAAGATCGCAAAGTCTAAAAGGGGGTACTTTTTAGCTGATGAATATATCTATGAGGTTCCAGTGTGGTCCCATGGCGCTTTAGTAAACTACTACCCAGAAATAAGTTAATAAGATAATTGCAGGAAAGTTTGTTTATGAGAAGGATGCAATTTTTGCAAAGACATAATTATACATTAGTCAGTCAAAGAGATCTTCCTATCTTGCAAAATATAAAATACAGACTTTACTTGAAAAAAAAGAAGACGATTAAGTCCTACGCGTTTTCCTAGGTCAATCTTGTCAGACTTGTTAATCAATGACTTAAATGCTGTCAGCTGCTTTCTTTGTAAGGGGCGTGGTGGCTAAGGGGTAAAACGTTTGGCTTCCGAACGTGGGCGTCTCGTGTTCAAACTTCGGTGAAGGCTGGAATTTTAAAATTTTGGATTTCTAGGACGCCCCTGAATCACCCAACTCTAATGGGTACATGGTGTGTAGTCGCTAAATGAACTCTTTATGTTGTGTCTGTTCTATTTATGTGTATTTTTCTGTTGTGTTGTCTTTATATGAGAAAAGAGTCCTTGTAATCACAACCAAATTTCCGTAAGGATCAATAAAGCAGTCTTAGTCTTAAATTAGATGACAAAAGTTCGCTGTCTGGCCTTATGACACTCTTGTTAAGCGTCAGCCGTAGAAACAGATGACCTCTACAACTTCTGCCCTATAGTACGGTTTGAAAAGAGTACTTTTTTTTTTTACAATTATACAGGTGGATGGACAAGTTAGGTCTATCAGCATTAGCTGGCATCACCAGGATCTACAGACATACCTTTTTTGGCTCATCTTATGGTGTCGTGGACGCTAAAACATTAATGCCAAACCCTGTATGTATTGGCTTATGTTTTCTATTACTTTAGGACGCGCCTCCAGAGAGAAAGTTTAAATATATTTAGCCCAAACCGTTTGCAGGACGCCATGGATCAAACATTAATAAAACATGACCAAGTTTTAATCACATTTCAATAATAAAGACCAAACTTAGAAATAATAAAGATCAAACAGAAAAAGTACAGACCGAAAGAAGATCTTACACAGACCAAATGTAGAAATAATACAGACCAAACAGAAAAAAAAGTACAGACCAAACGTAGAAATAATACAGAACAAAAGTAAATGAAATACAGACCAAACGAAGACAGAACTTGGAATAAACATAGTTTAACAGATAACAAGCATCTGTCTAATGTGGATGACATAGAGTAAAACAACGCCATATCTGGGTTGATAATAAAGATTTATAAGCTGAGAGTTCGTTATTAATTGAAACCAGCATCCGTTTAATATATTCATAGGTTGATCACTGTCGATATTCCAAATCACCTGAATAGAGTCTAAGTAGTCTATGGCCTCCTTCAGTAGCAAAGCGACAATGGATTATCTCATGAAAATGAGATGTCCAGGGTCTAAGTAGTCTATGGCCTCCTTCAGTTGCAAAGCGACTATGGATTATCTCATGGAAATGAGATGTCCAGGGTCTAAGTAGTCTATGGCCTCCTTCAGTCGCTAAGCGACTATGGATTATCTCATGGAAATGAGACGATTGCCTGGACAAAGTCCCGACCTAAATAGTACCAATGTACAAATGATCTAAATAGTACCAATGTACAAATGATCTAAAAAGTACCAATGTACAAATGATCTAAATAGTACCAATGTACAAATGATCTAAATAGAACCAATGTACAAATGATCTAAATAGTACCAATGTACAAATGATCTAAATAGTACTAATGTACAAATGATCTAAATAGTACCAATGTACAAAGATCTAAATGGAACCAATGTACAAATGATCTAAATAGTACCAATGTACAAATGACCTATATAGTACCAATGTACAAATGATCTAAATAGTACAAACGTACAAATGATCTAAATAGTACCAATGTACAAATGATCTTAATAGTACCAATGCACAAATGATCTAAATAGTACAAACATACAAATGATCTAAATAGTACCAATGTACAAATGATCTAAATAGTACCATAGTACTAATGATCTAAATAGTACCAATGTACAAAGATCTAAATGGAACCGATGTACAAATGATCTAAATAGTACCAATGTACAAATGATCTAAATAGTACAAATGTACAAATGATCTAAATAGTACCAATGTACAAATGATCTAAATAGTACCAATGTACAAATGATCTAAATAGTACAAATGTACAAATGACCTAAATAGTACCAATGTACAAATGACCTAAATAGTACCATTGTCCAAATGATCTAAATAGTACCAATGTACAAATGATCTGAAGAGTACCAATGTACAAATGATCTAAATAGCACCAATGTACAAATGATCTAAATAGCACCAATGTACAAATGATCTAATTAGTACAAATGTACAAATGATCTAAATAGTACAAATGTACAAATGATCTAAATAGCACCAAAGTACAAATGATCTAAAGAGTACCAATATACAAATGATCTAAATAGTACAAATGTACAAATGATCTAAATAGTACCAATGTACAAAGATAGAGCAGTGAGATTCATAACAAACGAATATTCACATTTGACTAGGGTAACACCATTAGTAAAATCACTAAATTTAGAAAGCCTTCAGGACAGAAGACTCAAAAGTAAAGTAGCAATTATACATAAAACACTGAACCATAATCTTCAAATACAAAAACAAAATTTAATAAAATACTCTGGAAGACACAAAAATAAAGGCACATTCCTCGTCCCATATGCTAGGACAAATTTGTACAAATACTCCTTCTTCCCTAGTGCTATTAGAGCATGGAATGGGTTGCCTGAGCTAGCCAGAAAAACCAGTGACTTGGCAGAATTTAAGTCATTGGTTAATATGCATGACTAGATGCATGACGCGTAGGACGTAATCATCTTCTTTTTTGAAGTAACGTCTGTATTATATAAGATAAGATAAGATAAGATCTAAATAGAACCAATGTACAAATGATCTAAATAGTACCAATATACAAATGATCTAAATAGTACCAATGTACAAATGATCTAAATAGTACCAATGTACAAATGATCTAAATAGTACCAATGTAGAAATGATCTAAATAGTACAAATGTACAAATGATCTAAATAGTACCAATGTACAAATGATCTAAATAGTACCAATGTACAAATGATCTAAATAGTACCAATGTACAAATTATCTAAATAGTACCAATGAACAAATGATCTAAATAGTACCAATGTACAAATGATCTAAATAGTACCAATGTAGAAATGATCAAAATAGTACCAATGTACAAATGATCTAAATAGTACCAATGTACAAATGTTCTAAATAGTACCAATGTACAAATGATCTAAATAGTACAAATGTACAAATGATCTAAATAGTACCAATGTACAAATGATCTAAATAGTACCAATGTACAAATGATCTAAATAGTTGAAATATACAAATGATTTAAATAGTACCAATGTACAAATGATCTAAATAGTACCAATGTACAAATGACCTAAATAGTACCAATGTACAAATGACCTAAATAGTACCATTGTCCAAATGATCTAAATAGTACCAATGTACAAATGATCTGAAGAGTACCAATGTACAAATGATCTAAATAGCACCAATGTACAAATGATCTAAATAGCACCAATGTACAAATGATCTAATTAGTACAAATGTACAAATGATCTAAATAGTACAAATGTACAAATGATCTAAATAGCACCAAAGTACAAATGATCTAAAGAGTACCAATATACAAATGATCTAAATAGTACAAATGTACAAATGATCTAAATAGTACCATGTATAAAGATAGAGCAGTGAGATTCATAACAAACGAATATTCACATTTGACTAGGGTAACACCATTAGTAAAATCACTAAATTTAGAAAGCCTTCGGGACAGAAGACTCAAAAGTAAAGTAGCAATTATACATAAAACACTGAACCATAATCTTCAAATACAAAAACAAAATTTTAATAAAATACTATGGAAGACACAAAAATAAAGGCACATTCCTCGTCCCATATGCTAGGACAAATTTGTACAAATACTCCTTCTTCCCTAGTGCTATTAGAGCATGGAATGGGTTGCCTGAGCTAGCCAGAAAAACCAGTGACTTGGCAGAATTTAAGTCATTGGTTAATATGCATGACTAAATGCATGACGCGTAGGACGTAATCATCTTCTTTTTTGAAGTAACGTCTGTATTATATAAGATAAGATAAGATCTAAATAGAACCAATGTACAAATGATCTAAATAGTACCAATATACAAATGATCTAAATAGTACCAATGTACAAATGATCTAAATAGTACCAATGTACAAATGATCTAAATAGTACCAATGTAGAAATGATCTAAATAGTACAAATGTACAAATGATCTAAATAGTACCAATGTACAAATGATCTAAATAGTACCAATGTACAAATGATCTAAATAGTACCAATGTACAAATGATCTAAATAGTACCAATGAACAAATGATCTAAATAGTACCAATGTACAAATGATCTAAATAGTACCAATGTACAAATGATCTAAATAGTACCAATGTACAAATGATCTAAATAGTACCAATGTACAAATGATCTAAATTGTACCAATGTAGAAATGATCAAAATAGTACCAATGTACAAAGGATCTAAATAGTACCAATGTACAAATGTTCTAAATAGTACCAATGTACAAATGATCTAAATAGAACCAATGGTCTGTACATTTTACGTCTGGAGAGACGATCTTTTCCCTTGCCAACTTCTTGTGTGACTAAAGAGGCCAATCCTTGATACACAGTTGCGGTCACAGGTCGGGCGTATGTAATCACTAGGCACCGTTGCATTGTCACCCTTCTTTCTGCTTCTGTTGTGTATGAGATCTACGATTCGGGACCCCCTTCCCTACGCTCATTCCTCATGTAGACCCATCCAGTGCCACCTTTTCCCAGCTGCTTGTGTCGACTTCGAAGAGCCCCCACGTCAATGTACTAATGACCTAAAAAGTGCCTATGTGCCAAATCACCTAAATAGTATCAATGTACAAATGACCTAAATAGTGTCTATGTACCAAACGACCTAAATAGTGCCGATGTACCGAATGACCTAAATAGTGCCGATGTACCGAATGACCTAAATAGTGCCGATGTACCGAATGACCTAGCTAGTTTAAATATACAACTTCCCTACATCTTAACAATCATAGCTCCCTAGCATTGACTTTTAATAATGGTAAACATATAACGTTCGTGTTGATCTGTACAAACAACATGACAGACAACATGACAGACAACATGACAGACAACATGACAGACAACATGACAGACAACATGACAGACAACATGACAAACAACATGAGCAGACA
>JAZGLO010005134.1:0-21223 GCA_036873155.1 Biomphalaria sudanica
TATTGTCACGTATTACGAATTGAATTCTACTTTTAAATGGCTTGCCTAGGGGAACGTGACAATAGAATAGCAGTTGTGTCACTTATAATAAGTCTGAATTTAATCAAAGACTTACAATGAATAACAAAAAAAAATGACACAAGAAATCGGAAGGTAAAATATCAACTTAATGTTTAATCAAATATAAAGTTACAAGAAAGAAAAAATAAACATTTACTCAATACAGAATTGATGTGTTGACCAAAACTCTTTTACAAAAATGGCATGTAAAAATATTACAATACAAGAGTTTGAAAATGTAATTACAAATACAAGCAAGCAAGGCCTTGAACAAAAGAAAAAAAAAACTTACACGATCAAGTGGTATACCACGCACGGGTCACGCAATGTCTCCGCTATTCTGTCTCACGGCTGTCTCCGTATGTCTGTCCGTCAACGTCACGCGGGCGGTCTTATATAATCTACCGCGCGTCGATATCTCGTAATTTCTAGAATAGAAAGTCATTAACACCCAGATCTAGAACGCTCTTCAAAGAGACAGAAAAAAAAACACCCTCCTTTCAACCAGAGGTACACACACAGGTCAAGGACCGGTCACTGTCTGTGTGGCTTGACGAATAAAAAAACAACTTATTACACAAGGGGCAGACAACCTCCCCGTCTCTCGACCGCAACAGGTCAAAGAAGAAAAAAAAACAATGCCTAGATACGTAACACCTCCCTCCTAAAAATAAAAAGTTTACATTTCCACGAAATGGAAATCTTTTTAGAATTACAAAAAATATTTACATTACAGAATGTATTTATCATGATATATATATAAAAAAAATATACATCAAAATACTTTTTACAATCTAGATAAGGCATCGGCGATAACATTTTCGCTGCCTTTTATGTGTTTAAGATCTAGGTTGTACTCTTGTAAAAATAAACTCCACCTGAGAAGTCGTTGGTTCTTGCCAGACATTTTGTGGATAAATGTAAGGGGATTGTGGTCAGTAAATACAACCAGTGGCCATCTGGACCCACTGATATAAAAATCAAAGTGTTGTATAGAAAGAATCAACCCAAGACATTCTTTTTCCACAGTAGAATAATTTCTTTGATGTCTAGTAAATTTCTTGGAAAAGAAACAAATAGGGTGCTCTACTTGGAAATTATCTTCTTGGTAAAGGACTGACCCAACACCTGTGTCACTGGCGTCAATAGCTAACCTAAAAGGTTTTCTGAAGTCAGGAGCCATCAAAATGGGGGAGCTAGATAATATCTGCTTGATTTGGTTAAAGGCTTTCTGACATTCATCCGTCCAAGTAAATCGGACGTTCTTTCTCAGGAGGTTTATTAAAGGACTGGCAATGACAGAAAAATTTTCGCAAAATTTTCTATAATATCCAGACATTCCCAAAAATCTTCGGAGTTGTTTCCGATCAGCAGGGATAGGGAAAGCTTGGATAGCTTCTACTTTGGCCATTACAGGTTTCACCTGGCCTTGTCCTACAATATGGCCTAAGTATTGGATGGAAGCCTGGCAAAAATCACTCTTACTCAGGTTTACAGTAATTTTTGCATGTAACAGTTTAGTAAAAAGACATTGCAGTTGTTTACAATGGCTAGAAAAATCTTGGCTAAAAATTACTACATCGTCTATGTATGCGTGGCAATTCTCCATGTCAGCAAGCAGGGCATTTATCATTCTCTGGAAAGTGGCAGGAGCATTCTTCATGCCAAATGGCATCACTTTGTATTGGTACAGACCATCAGGGGTGACAAAGGCGGAGATTTCCTTTGCCCATTCAGTCAGGGGAACCTGCCAATAACCTGAAAGTAGGTCTATTTTGGTGATGTACTTAGCGTCACCAATACGATCTATGAGATCGTCTATCCTAGGGATAGGAAACGAATCGGTCTTTGTTACAGCATTTACCTTACGGTAGTCTGTACAAAAACGATAAGTCTTGTCCTGTTTAGGTATCAAGACACATGGGGAGCTCCAACTACTGGAACTTGGTTCAATGAGATCATTTTCAAGCATATACTTGATTTCTGACCTAAGTATGGCAAGTTTTTCAGGGTTGACCCTGTAAGGATGCTGCTTGACTGGAGTAGCCTCGCCAACATCTACATCATGCATTATAACATTAGTCTGTTTTGGTACATCAGAAAAAATGTCATTAAATTCATTAATGAGTTTCATGATAACTGGCCTTTCTGTCGAAGACAGATGAGACAGTTTTACATCCAAATTCTGTAATACAAAAGAATTAGGTATTTTGTATTGTCCAAATTTCTCCTTTACAATATCATCATCAATAGGAGAAACATGGCTATTTGAACAACTTTTGACTGTATTTAAAACACAATTACTCTTCTCTGAGTGATCTGGCCGAGATACATAAGACTTCAGCATGTTTATATGACATAGCTGAGTCTTTTTCCTACGGTCAGGAGTTTTGATTGTGTAATTGAGGTCACTAATTTTGGTCTCAATTTCATATGGACCAAAATATCTGGCTTGCAAGGGTTGACCTGGTATGGGCAAAAATACAAGCACCTTATCCCCGGGAGAAAATTCTCTAACACGGGCCTTTCTATCATACCAGCGTTTCATGCTGGATTGGGTGTTTTGTAAATTATGTTTGGCCAGAACACAAGCATCATAAAGTCTAGTTTTAAACTTAATTACATAGTCTAAAAGTCCTTCAGTGGCTGTTGGTGACAACAAAGTCTCTTTTATACATTTCAAGGGACCGCGCACCGAATGGCCAAAGACTAAGTCAAAAGGGCTGAATCCCAACGATTCCTGGACGGATTCACGGGTTGCAAACAGTAGCATGTGGATTCCTTCGTCCCAGTCTTTTTCGTGCTCAAAGCAATAGGTTCGGATCATGTTCTTGAGAGTCTGATGGAATCGCTCAAGAGCGCCTTGCGACTCGGCATGATACGCACTCGACATACAGTGTTTGATGCCCAACTGAGTCATGACTTGCTTGAAAAGATTGGCCGTGAAATTCGTTCCTTGGTCCGATTGGATGGACTTTGGTAGACCAAATAGAGTAAAGAACTTGATTAAGGCCTTTACAATGTTTGATGCTTTTATGTTCCTTAGAGGAATAGCCTCAGGAAAACGAGTTGAAGCACACATAATGGTCAACAGGTATTGGTTGCCAGCTTTTGTCCTTGGGAGAGGACCAACACAGTCAATAAGTACTCTGCTGAAAGGTTCTTCAAAGGCTGGAATCGGCTTCAGAGGAGCAACAGGGATCTTTTGATTTGGCTTGCCAACCATCTGACAGGCATGACAGGATCGGCAGTACTGGATGACATCTTTCTTCAAACGTGGCCAGAAGAAGTGTGACATAATTTTGTGGTATGTCTTGTAGATGCCGAGATGACCTGACATTGGTGTGTCATGAGCCAGATTCATGATGTACGCTCGGTATCTTTCTGGTAACACGATTTGATGGCATATTCTCCATTCTTCTTCGTTGGATGCGTCTGGAGGTTTCCATTTCCTGAAGAGCATATCATCTTGGATGTAGTAGCACGTTGATGCTAGCTCTGCCTCTTGTGATGTCATTGCGGTTTCTCGGAGTTTGGCGAGCTCTGGATCCTTCTTTTGGTCCTCAATCAACTGTTTTCGAGTTGATGCCGGCTTTTCAGAATTTGGCGTTGGTTCTTCTTCAAGAGAAGCAAAGAATGTGGTGCTCAAGTCCACATCATCGTGGTTACTGTTGGCTTTGACGACGTTCTCTTCTTGAGATGCTTTCAACCTCATTGCCCTTGTTACTGCACACGCTGGATATAACTCTAGGTCTTCCTCGGGTGTGGCAGATAAGTCGGGGGTTTGAGTGACGATGGGTTCGGCTATCACCTTTCCACCTGCTAAGTCATTGCCTAACAGCAACGAGATGCCTTCCAATGGTAATGTTGGTCGGACACCTACAACAACCAGTCCAGTAATGAGATTTGACTTTATGTCGATTAGATGTAGAGGCACATCTATACATCCAAGCTCTACGCCTCGTAACAGGATGCTCTTCCCAGTCGATGATGATTTTGACAAGGGCAAGATACCCTCTAAAAGTAGCGATTGTGAGGCACCTGTGTCTCTCAAAATGGTGATAGGTCGTAGACTTGTAGAATCACCGGGTAGTGATACGAATCCTTCCGAAATGAAAGGCTTAAAATCCTCTAATAAAACATCAATTTTGGTTGATGCAGACTGGACTTGGGTCGAACTCTCGCTGGAGTCATTGACATCTCTAGGAGACGCAGTGGAGAAACTCTTTCTTGAGTCAGTAGAACATCTTGTGGATGTATTTGGAGAACTCTTGATGGAGTCATTGGAACATCGGGGTGATGTCTTATGGGAACTCTTGATAGAGTCATGGGAACATCGGGATGATGTATTATGGGAACTCTGGATAGAGTCATTGGAACATCGGGGTGATGTCTTATGGGAACTCTGGATAGAGTCATTGGAACATCGGGGTGATGTATTATGGGAACTCTGGATAGAGTCATGGGAACATCGGGATGATGTATTATGGGAACTCTGGATAGAGTCATTGGAACATCGGCTTGATGTATTTGAAAAACTCTTGTTTGAGTCATTGGAACATCGTACAGATGAATTTGAAGAACTCGCTGTTGAGTCATTTGAACACCGTGGAGACATTTTCGGAGAGTCTTGTACAGTCAATACATTTGAAACAGGTGGTGGCGAGGTATTCTTGATATGACTTGATGATGAGGGAGTAAACCTCGCCGACCACTGTACTGTGCAAGCGCTGACTTTTGAAGGAGCTTTTTCGTTTCTCTTCCTCAATTTCCAACAATCGTCAACTTTATGGCCTTCTCGTTTGCAGTAGGAACAAGTAGCTTTACTTGTAGTAGGTTTTCTGTCGTTTGTACTGCTGTTCTTGATGGAGTTGCTAGCAGTGGACTCAGGCTGTTTGACTTGTTTTGGCTTGACATCCGTCGTATACTTGGCAAATTGATGTGATATTATATAATCGTCTGCCAACACTGCAGCCTTGTGCACATCTTCCTCGCCACGATCAGCTATATGCGTACGGACGTCCAGCCGCACACAACTCTTGAACTCTTCCATCAGCATTAGGTTCTTGAATTTTGCAAAGTCGGTGCCGATTTCCTTGGAAGTGAGCCATTTCTCAAAGCGTCGCTCCTTTTCCCGCAGGAATTCTACATGGGTTTGGCCATCCGATTTGCGACAATCCCTGAACTGCTTTCGGTAAGCTTCCGGAACAAGTTCATATGCCTTAAGAATTAAGGCCTTAACAACATTATAATCTTTTTGTTGTTCAATGGTCAAAGAACAAAATACCTCTGCAGCTCTACCAGTCAAAACTGTTTGCAGCAAAGTGGGCCACAAAGTTTCAGGTACATTAAAATTTTTCACAGCAAGTTCAAATTGTGGAAAATAATTGTCAATTGTGGCTTCATTAAAGCGTGGAATTATTTTCAAAAATTTTATTGCTTCAGCAGTATGACTGGCAGGGGAAGAATCTGGTCTTACATTAGCAGCTAACTCTAATTTTTTTAACTCTATTTGTAATTTCATTTCTATTTCTTTCTGCTCTCTCTGCTCTCTAGCCGCTGCAAGCTCTAATTCTTTTTGTTTAATTTCCTTCTGGGCTTCTATTTCCATTTGTTTTAATTTTATCTGAAGTTCTAAATCTGATTTACCCTCATCGGGTCTAAGGGTTTCTAAAAGGTCTTCAGAAAACACTTCCTCGTCTACATAATGGATTACAATGTTATCTCTGATTTCTTGTTTAAGGGCATTTGATTTTATTTTTAACCCTAAATGTTTAGAAATAAGGACCAGTTCCTTCCTAGTAAAAGCATCAAGCTCTTCCACAGAGGGATTTGCAAGAAAAACCTGAATATCCATGACTAACTAGCAACTATTACAAGGAAAAAAAAAAATGTATACAATGTAAATATACAGTACAAAACCAGTACAACAAAAAACCTTAAGAGAGTTTGGTCAATACTATTGATACTTTACTTCCGACTCTTTGACACAAAAAAAATTTTTGTTAAAGTCAACTTCACCTTTACAAAAGTACTCAAGTAATACGAAAATAGGTTCAGAAAAATATATCCCGGACGAAAGCCCTCAAACTTCTTTTGTCACGTATTACGAATTGAATTCTACTTTTAAATGGCTTGCCTAGGGGAACGTGACAATAGAATAGCAGTTGTGTCACTTATAATAAGTCTGAATTTAATCAAAGACTTACAATGAATAACAAAAAAAAATGACACAAGAAATCGGAAGGTAAAATATCAACTTAATGTTTAATCAAATATAAAGTTACAAGAAAGAAAAAATAAACATTTACTCAATACAGAATTGATGTGTTGACCAAAACCCTTTTACAAAAATGGCATGTAAAAATATTACAATACAAGAGTTTGAAAATGTAATTACAAATACAAGCAAGCAAGGCCTTGAACAAAAGAAAAAAAAAACTTACACGATCAAGTGGTATACCACGCACGGGTCACGCAATGTCTCCGCTATTCTGTCTCACGGCTGTCTCCGTATGTCTGTCCGTCAACGTCACGCGGGCGGTCTTATATAATCTACCGCGCGTCGATATCTCGTAATTTCTAGAATAGAAAGTCATTAACACCCAGATCTAGAACGCTCTTCAAAGAGACAGAAAAAAAAACACCCTCCTTTCAACCAGAGGTACACACACAGGTCAAGGACCGGTCACTGTCTGTGTGGCTTGACGAATAAAAAAACAACTTATTACACAAGGGGCAGACAACCTCCCCGTCTCTCGACCGCAACAGGTCAAAGAAGAAAAAAAAACAATGCCTAGATACGTAACACTATCCAAACGCAGTGGGCCCCACACTTTCATAGGACCCGCGCTATTTCTATGTGTAAATTATTAAATTAAACCATTTTATAACTTATAACAGATTTCTCGCGGCCACCAGATTTACCAGGAGCTCCTGGAAATCTCCTGAAATTGCAAAATATATGAAAAAGTCATGGAAATCGCTGGAAATTATTAAAAAATCTTTTGAAAAAAACATACAAATCTCATGAAATATATAGACAAAAATTGTCATTTCGGGGTGTCATTCAATATGGAAAACGCCAATCCTACGGGCGATAAATAAAAACGGCCTTATGTATTAGCTGTAATTGTGTAACCTGACCCAATTTCTCCCAGACCCAATTTCGTATCAAATTGAAGTTTTGCGCAATTTTTATTTTTGTATTTGACAAAACAAGAATCAATTTTTAAAAAAATAACCGTTTTGTTAATTAACTATTGGTAATAAATTCTTTGGGATAGAAATCATACTTGACAGATGTAGTGGTATAAGCTGAATTAGTCCCCTTGAAGAGGATTGAGCTCTGAGTGAACCATTTTTCATGTATTTAAAAAGCGATCACGGTAACATTCACGCAGATATCCCATTGTTCACCCGCTCCTCTTTCTTTCCTTTTCCCAAATGGTCCAGAGAAGTGATTGGATCCTAGCGCATTGTGAAAGATAAAAGAATAAAATGCTCTTTAAAAAAAAAACAATTGGTAAAAATATTTCAAATCGCAAACATTTATTATTGTTAGTCTAGATCTATTACAAATTCAGTCACATGACTGATCCAAATTAATTGATATAATTTCACTTAATATAAGCTTTGTTGTTGTTTTTTTAAAGTATTTTTATGTTTTTTGTTTAAATTATATGTTGTTGTTGTTTTTTTATCTTCTTGCCAGTTATGGACTGGTCTAAAATAGTGAAGTTTATCGAAGCAGTTGGTTGGAAGCTGATGATGGATTTCACGGCTCTCATGCACTCCAATGGTCGTTGGATATCAAGATATGCTCTTACGTTTTTAGAATTATGTACACGGTTAAAATTAGAGATTCCAGAATTTCAATTAGGAAATGGTTTGTACTATATTTTAAATGTAAATGGTGTAGAGGACGCAAAAAAGGATTGAGTAAGGAAGCGTGGTCGAGAGGCTAAGTGCGCTTGAACTTGGCTTGGAATGGCTACCTATGAAGGGGGGCTCGAGGTTCGACACCCGACTCGAGCACAAATGTGTTTAGATCAAAGCACTAATCTCAGATATGCTCTTACGTTTTTAGAATTATGTACACGGTTAAAATTAGAGATTAGATCAAAGCACTCTGAGCATGCTTAAAACATGAAAGTAGCGCGATATAAAAGCCATAATTTATTTAGATTAACAATAAATCGTTTGTAATTTCATGGTCAGCCAAGTGGATACTAGTATATTATATGAAGTATTAAACATTACAATGTCATTACAATGTCACGCCTTCTCAGTGCGCTACCTTTTGACTTATGACCCTCACCTTAGTCTGTAGAGCCTTTGGGGCACCACACATGATCTGCTGACCGTTTTCCTCCATTTTTATCTGTTTGTTGCCTCGGATAGAATCTCTTTCAATGGCAGATCCGTCATTTTTTAAATGTTGTCTACCCTTCGCTTTCTCTGTCTCTTCTTTTTCCTGGTACTGTTCCCTGAAGGAAGATCGTAGCGAACCCTGATGACCTTGTGATATAAATAGAAAGTTTTAGTTAACAGGTCATCGTGGGACCTAATTGTAGACATAATGACTATCCGGGGGAAACAAACTGAGAGGCTAAATTAAGTTAAACTAAATTATAGCTTTTATATAGCGCTACTTTCAGGCTTATAGCATGCTCAGAGCGCTATGGTCCAAACTCATTAGTGGGGTTCGGGGTATCTGGGAGAAGGTTTTCCGTGCTGCCTTTAGGCTAACAGGAACAACGAACAAGACGTCCGAGTCTGACGGCTAGAGCAAAGTTTCTATAACGTAATGGGAATGAGAGAAATACGTTTTTTTAAGCCCCTAGACCAGTGTTTCTCAAGCTTTTTCCTAAACGGAACACATCACACATACTGACGTGGTGGCCTACTAGCTAATTATTCCATGGAACACCTATACAGTCTAGATCTCCGCGGAACACAGTTTGAGACCATATCAGTGATGACGTTCCGTAGTGGCGTCGCTTTCCCATTGTTGCTAATTCTTCGTTAGGGATGCTACACAAGAACATGAGATTCCCTGCTCCAGCATTGCTTCAGTCGGGGCGAAGTAACGGGGCACAAGCTTAAGTTTCGAGATTACGCAATGGTTATATTTAGATACGCTTCATGGGAGAAGACTCACAAGTAAAGGAAAACCAACGGCAGAGTTTTACACCACTGGTTAACACGCATGACTAGATCGACACATGAAACGCGTAGGACGTCATTTTCTTCTCTTTTGAACTAACGTATGTCATTTATAAGATAAGATCCAAGGCAAAGGACAGAAAGGAATGGAGAAAAATAACAGATCTTGTGTGGTGCCCCAATGGTTAAACAAATTAATGGATAGGTGAAGGTGAAGATGCTTGTAATTAAATAATTAAATAAAAGTCCAGTTATTAGCGCCCCTTTTTTTTTTTTTTGCCTTGTGTACGAATTACGGTTTTCCTTGTCAAAGAGAAATGCCCTCACAGCCTTGAAGGCGAGCGACTTGATTTTGAACTTGAAGGCATAGATCTACAAAATAGTATGAACTCATTCTATGTATGTTTTAAATTTGCAGAGCCTAGCATGTACCACGATCGTCTGAATATCAACGCCACAACTGTTGTCAAAGACTTTAAGTTCTTTGGAGAAATATTGAAATATAAATTTGAGCTTTACAAATACAGTCGAATCATTGGTCCTGACGTCGCACAGTTTAGAAGATCCAAACTATTCTTTGAATCGTAGGTATATGCCAATATTTTCCTTTATTTATTTAAAAACCCTTAGAAAAGATGCCAGCAACAGAGCTAGGCAGGCCTTAGAGTGGAACCCTCAGGGAACAAGACGCAGAGGAAGACCAAAAAGAACATGGCGTCGCAGTGTACTTGAAGAAGCTCAGAGGACCGGGAAGAGCTGGGAAACCATCAAAAAACTAGCAAGAGACCGTGGAGAGTGGCGTGTTTTTTGTTATTATTATTATTATTATAGCTTTGATATAGCGCTATTTTCATGCTTATAGCATGCCCAGAGCGCTTTGGTCCAATCTCATTTGTGGACAAGTGTGGGGGGAGGGGGTATCTAGGAGTTGATTTTCCGTGCTGCCTTTAGGCGCTCAGTAAACGCAACTCTGCCCGAGTCGGGTGTCGAACCTCGAGCCCCTTCTAGGTAGCCAAGACAAGCCAAGTTTAAACGCACTTAACCTCTCGATCTCGTCCTATGTTCCATGAGGAACTCAAAGGAGTGATGATGATAATGATGATGATTTAAAAAATGCGATGTACAGACTTTCGCCCAGAGCAACCCACTCCAACCAGACAGCGGCTCTGAATTCCTTATGTTACGAACAACGTGTTGAGACCATTCCCTTAGAGCAGTGTTTCGTGTTGAGACCAGACTCTTAGAGCAGTGTTTCGTGTTGAGACCATTTCCCTTAGAGCAGTGTTTTGTGTTGAGACCATTCCCTTAGGGCAGTGTTTCCGAAAGTGCCAGGGGTACTGGAAGAGTTTGTAAGGGGTTACGCGTTGGTCATAGTTAACTATTATGATTTAAAAAAAACATCATTTAGTTTTTAAATAAGAATAAAACGTCATAATTTATAAATCCTTTTTATCATTAGTTTTAATTTCTTTACAAACGTAAATACGGTGCTATTTTACATTTTAGGACTAATGTCTACAAAAGATGTGAAGCATGCAAACAATAATCACTATTTGAATCTTTAATTGTGATGGAGGGATGATTTTGTTTATGTAGGCCTACAAAAAAAAATTGAATGTTATTAAAATATATTTTTTAAAAAATTTTCGGGGGGTGGGGCGAGAGATACTCGGCGTTACGAAAATTCTAGAATAGGTAAGCATAAGTACTCACAAGCTTGGGAAACACTGCATTAGAGTCTTACGAGGTGTATTTTTTAGATCTCCATACAAGGAGTAATGGGAAACTGAACATGCACAAGCCCTCTCTCTCTCTCTCCCTCTCTCTCTCTCTGTCTCTCTCCCTCCCTCTCTCTCTCTCCCTACTCTGCCTTTTGGAATGTCTAGAGACAGGTAAATTATCTCCCACTCTCTCTCTCTGTCTCTCTTCCTCTCTCTTTCTCTCTCTCCCTCTCTCTCTCTCTGTCTCTCTCCCTCTCTCTCTCCCTTTCTCTCTCCCTCTCTCTCTGTCTCTCTCCCTCTCTCCTTCTCTCTCTCTCCCTCTCTCTCCCTCTCTCTCCCTCACTCTCCCTCACTCTCACTCTCACTCTCTCTCTGTCTCTTTACCTCCCTCTCTCCCTCTCTCTCCCTCCTCTCTTCCCCTCTCTCTCCCTCTCTCTATCTCTCTTTCTCCTCTCTTCCTCACTCCCTCTCTCTCCCTCTCTCTCTGTCTCTCTCCCTCTCTCCCTCCCTCTATCTCTCTCCATCTCTCTTTCTCTCCCTCACTCCCTCTCTCTCTGTCTCTCTCCCTCTCTCCCTCCCTCTATCTCTCTCCCTCTCTCTTTCTCTCCCTCCCTCCCTCCCTCCCTCCCATATCTTGTCTCCTATCATGCCGGAGGCTACATTCTGCGAGAGTACGGTCTGCTGTTCCTCAATACAGTGGCGGCGGCGTGGGTTGTAGTTAGGACGGGTTGTTTCTTTCGTTCGTGATACCACCACGCATATTTTCGGTCTGGTCTCTTTTATCTCATAGAAGTTTCAAACAAGTAAGAGCGTAAGAACGAGGCGCGGTGGTTGAGCGGTAAAGCGCTTGGCTTCCGAGCCGGGGACCGGGACTCGAATCCTGGTGAAGACTGGTGACAACTGAGATTTTTAATTATTATCGTCCAGGAGGGCGCGGTGGCTGAGCGGTAAAGCTTGGCTTCCGTACTGGAGGTCCCGGGTTCGAATCCTGGTGAAGACTGGGATTTTTATTTCGGAATTTTCGGGCGCCCTTTATTCCACCCAGGTCTAATGGCTACCTGACATTAGTTGGGGAATAGAAAAGGCGGTTGGACATTGTG
Organism: Biomphalaria sudanica; assembly: GCA_036873155.1. Classification (NCBI taxonomy): domain Eukaryota; kingdom Metazoa; phylum Mollusca; class Gastropoda; family Planorbidae; genus Biomphalaria; species Biomphalaria sudanica. The sequence goes on from JAZGLO010005134.1 coordinate 12,050, forward strand.
CTGGCTACATGACACCCTTGTTAACCGTAGGCCACAGAAACAGATGACCTTTACACCATCTGCCCTATAGACCACAAGGTCTGAAAGGGGGACTTTTCTAAGAGAGTAAGACGTTGCATTATTGCGAATGTATTTGTTAGCTAAGTTACATTTTGTCAACTTTTGTTCTTGTGTAGGCTCACTTACGTAGATAACATTATGTAACAATAACATTTCTTCGCATATGCAGTGCTACACCCTGGCACAACCTGCGACGCCGCTGACTCCAAACTGTATCCGCACTGCCGTTCCTTTGGATACATCAGCTGGGTGGAGAGGGGGGAACTGATGTGTGGGCGACATCGTTCCGAAAACAACTAATGCCCAGGCATTCTTCTCATTTCCACGAGATGATCCATAGTGGCTTCGCGACTGCAGGAGGCCATACATACTGTTATGGCACTATTAGGAATCAGTTATTAGTTTCAGAAATAGGGGGGGGGGGAGTTTTTACTTAGTAACGATGACGTGATAGTTTTTTAAAAAGTAAGAACGATATAGGAGTCGACATAAACAAGACGCTTTCATAACAACGTAGCAATAAGAAGCATTTTATAACCGGCTAGAAGTAGGTGACATTCGATGATTCCGTGCATGATTATTAAATGTGTTTGATGTTCAACACCAGAGTCGATTACCTCTACTGATTGTTCGGCCTTTCGCCGGTGTTATCTGTTCCTGCAGTTCTTTCAGTGTTACCTCCGTTTGGGTTTGTTTTCATAGGACAACGCGGAAGCGCTTAATATTACTTACAATATATGCAGACAACTATATCGATTCTTTAATAATAATTATATGTTAATTGTCTAAAGTTTATTTTAGAACTTAATAGATAAGAGCCAATTCTAGTAATAGAGCGGTTTTTTTTTTAATTAAGGAACAATATGACAAAATGTTTATGGACTATTATCAGTTTTCTAGCTTTAGAATGACAATGTAAATTTTTATTTAGATTTTGGTGACGATTGTAGGTTAAATATTCATGTATGTTATTTACTGCGTTTATAAATATCAATTATTATAAACATATTTTTCATATTTCTACACTTCAGATTTCTTCGGCAAGGTGGCTGCAAATACATTGATGAAGTGTCATTTCATTAGTACGTAGACTGTGTCTTGTGAGGTTTCATTTCATCCGTAATTAGACTGTGTCTTGTGAGGTTTCATTTCATCCGTAATTAGACTGTGTCTTGTGAGGTTTCATTTCATCCGTAATTAGACTGTGTCTTGTGAGGTTTCATTTCATCCGTAATTAGACTGTGTCTTGTGAGGTTTCATTTCATCCGTAATTAGACTGTGTCTTGTGAGGTTTCATTTCATCCGTAATTAGACTGTGTCTTGTGAAGTTTCATTTCATCCGTAATTAGACTGTGTCTTGTGAGGTTTCATTTCATCCGTAATTAGACTGTGTCTTGTGAGGTTTCATTTCATCCGTAATTAGACTGTGTCTTGTGAGGTTTCATTTCATCCGTAATTAGACTGTGTCTTGTGAGGTTTCATTTCATCCGTAATTAGACTGTGTCTTGTGAGGTTTCATTTCATCCGTAATTAGACTGTGTCTTGTGAGGTTTCATTTCATCCGTAATTAGACTGTGTCTTGTGAGGTTTCATTTCATCCGTAATTAGACTGTGTCTTGTGAGGTTTCATTTCATTTGTAATTACACTGTGTCTTGTGAGGTTTCATTTAATCCGTAATTAGACTGTGTCTTGTGTAGTTGCATTTCATTTGTAATTACACTGTGTATTGTGAGGTTTCATTTCATTTGTAATTACACTGTGTATTGTGTGGTTGCATTCGTAATTATACTGTGTCTTGTGTAGTTGCATTTCATCTGTAATTAGACTGTGTCTTGTGTAGTTGCATTTCATCTGTAATTAGACTGTGTCTTGTGTGGTTGCATTTCATCTGTAATTAGACTGTGTCTTGTGTGGTCGCATTTCATCTGTAACTAGACTGTGTCTTGTGTAGCTGCATTTCATCTGTAATAACACTGTGTCTTGTGTGGTTGCATTTCATTCGTAATTAGACTGTGTCTTGTGTATTTGCATTTCATCTGTAATAACACTGTGTCTTGTGTATTTGCATTTCATCTGTAATAACACTGTGTCTTGTGTATTTGCATTTCATCTGTAATAACACTGTGTCTTGTGTGGTTGCATTCGGAATTACACTGTATCTTGTGTGGTTGCATTTCATCTGTAATTTGACTGTGTCTTTTGTGGTTGCATTTCATCTGTAACTTGACTGTGTCTGTGTAGTTGTATTTCATCCGTAATTAGACTGTCTCTTGTGTGGTTACATTTTAACCGTAATTACACTGTGTCTTGTGTATTTGCATTTCATCTGTAATAACACTGTGTCTTGTGTATTTGCATTTCATCTGTAATTACACTGTGTATTGTGTAGTTGCATTTCAGCTGTAATTAGACTGTGTCTTGTTTGGTTGCATTTGTAATTATACTATGTCTTATGTAGTTGCATTTCATCTGTAATTAGACTGTGTCTTGTGTGGTTACATTTAATCTGTAATTACACTGTGTCTTGTGTAGTTGCTTTTCATCCGTAATTACACTGTGTCTTGTGTGGTTGCATTTCATCCGTAATTAGACTGTGTCTTGTGTGGTTGCATTTGTAATTATACTGTGTCTTGTGTAGTTGCTTTTCATCTGTCATTAGATTGTGTCTTGTGTGGTTGCATTCGTAATTACACTGTGTCTTGTGTAAAGACTCAAAAAAACAAAGATTTACTGCTGCAGGGGTAAACGACTGTATAGAAAATACGAACAGATAAGTTAACTTAAGACTATTTTGTGTTAATTGTTTTTTATTTTTTATTTTTTGTTTGTTTTGTAGCTGATGAAGGCCTCGTGGCCCAAACGTCCTTTGTTTTACTTGGTCCGGCAGGGTTACATATATGCATGTTTTTCGTATTTTCTATGTGTCTTGTGTAGTTGCATTTCATCTATAATTAGACTGTGTCTTGTTTGGTTGCATTTCATCCGTTATTTTATTGTGTATTGTGTGGTTGCATTTCATCCGTAATTACACTGTGTCTTGTGTGGTTTTATGTTATCAGTATGTAGACTAGTTTAGGGTCCAAGATGCCCTCTTTTCTTAAATAGACTAATATTTTGAAAGAAATTATTTATGAAATAAAATGGTTGCCAGATTTTCTTGAAGTTCCAAATCTGTACAACCAAAATTAATAATAATATAATTTTTAGCCGATGTTACTAACATTGTTTATAGTTCTTACTTAATCGGGTGACAGAAATTAATTTGGATTTCACGCTAAAAGAAAAAGTTTCTGTGTAAACTCTCTCTCTTTCTCTCTCTCTCTCTCTCTCTCCCTCCCTCTCTTTATAACAAGTGCAATATAAATTTAATACACTCTAAAGCAGCGGTTCTCAACCTTTTAAGCTCGGCGACCCCTTTTTACAACCCACACACACGCACAGTAATAAAAGAATAGACAAAAAAAATATTTTCGATGTTCTTATTCGATCCCTGGGAAATCGCCCCAAGGGGGTCGCGACCCACAGGTTAGAAACTCCTGCTCTAGAGGGAAGGATTTTTGTAATTTTTTTTTTTAAATTGCTTTTGTTTAGTTTATTTCTCATGCTGTAGCATGCTCAGTGTGCTATGGTCCATGTCTGGGAGGGATTTCTGTAAGGAGAACTTTCCCATGCCGCCTTTACGCGCTTGGCAAACACAACTCGGCTCGGGTCGGAATTCAAACTCATGCCCCCTTGCTAAGTAGCCAAGCAGTTATTTGCCACCCAGCCAAGAGGAGTTCGATCAAGCTTGATTCATGACTATTTGACAAAATAAAAAGATCATTACTATTGGAATAAGTATGGACTACTTCCGTGTCAACACGTATGTGTATGTGTGTGTGTGTAGTCGAGAGGTCAGGCGTGTGTTGAAGAACATTACACTATAAAGTCTAAACGATTAAAAAAAAAGATATAAAAAAAAGTAAAGGTCCCCATTTCAGACCTTGCGATGTATAGGACAGATGATGTAAATGTCAACGAGGGTGTCGTGCGTCCAGCACAACGATCAACAAACCGTCTTTGCTTTCCCCTACTAATTTTAGGTACCCATTAGAGCTGATGTGGACTTAGGGGGCGTCCGAAAAATACGGAAATTCAAAATCCAAGTCCAAGTGGATACGAACCCGATACCCCAGGGAAGCCTAGCGGTTAACCACTTTCCCACTATGACCCCGGTTACAATACAAATTCTATTTGATAACTTAGTTATCGGCTCCTAAATGGCAAATGCTCTCAGTAATGTGTGTTACTCTCGATTTGTTTCAGCTACAACTTTGGAAGAAAAGCACAACTAAATACATATCAAAATCCGAGGATTCTAGACAACTTCAAGAGAGATATTGCCATTGGAATGGACCTAATGAAAAAATATAACTGCGTCAAAAGGCTTCGTTTGACAGAGGCGGCTTCTTCTTTTGGCGGGGGAATCAAGGGCCTGAGTGACACCTTTGTAGCAGGTTTCACGTACGTTACAGTTGGACCGTATCTACTTTTATGCTCTCTATTTGGTTGGTTCTAGGTTTTTATCGCCTACCGGAAACGTGTTTATTGGCCAAATTAGGGTTCTCAAAATTGATTCGGATCATTCGAGTTCTAATTTAATTTTAAAGGGATCCACCAAGCTGATGAATGGAGGCGCGGTGGCTGAGCAGTAAAGTGCTTGGCTTCCGAGCCGAGGTCCCGGATTCGAATCCTGGTGAAGACTGAAATTTTTAACGGGATCTTTGTGTGCCTCTGAGTCCACCCAGCTCTAATGGGTACCTGACATAAGTTGGGGAAAAGTAAAGTCGGTTGGTCGTTGTGCTGGCCACATGATCCCCTCGTTAACCGTAGGCCACAGAAACAGATGAGCTTTACATCATCTGCCCTAAAGATCGCAAAGTCTGAAAGGGGGTACTTTTTAGCTGATGAATATATCTATGAGGTTCCAGTGGTCACATGGCGCTTTAGTAAACTACTACCCAGAAATAAGTTAATAAGATAATTGCAGGAAAGTTTGTTTATGAGAAGGATGCAATTTTTGCAAAGACATAATTATACATTAGTCAGTCAAAGAGATCTTCCTATCTTGCAAAATATAAAATACAGACTTTACTTGAAAAAAAAGAAGACGATTAAGTCCTACGCGTTTTCCTAGGTCAATCTTGTCAGACTTGTTAATCTTCTTATCTTATATAAGAAGATTCTTCTTATATAATACAGACGTTACTTCAAAAAAGAAGATGATTACGTCCTACGCGTCATGCATTTAGTCATGCATATTAACCAATGACTTAAATTCTGCCAAGTCACTGGTTTTTCTGGCTAGCTCAGGCAACCCATTCCATGCTCTAATAGCACTAGGGAAGAAGGAGTATTTGTACAAATTTGTCCTAGCATATGGGACGAGGAATGTGCCTTTGTTTTTGTGTCTTTCAGAGTATTTTATTAAATTTTGTTTTTGTATTTGAAGATTATGGTTCAGTGTTTTATGTATAATTGCTACTTTACTTTTGAGTCTTCTGTCCTGAAGGCTTTCTAAATTTAGTGATTTTACTAATGGTGTTACCCTAGTCAAATGTGAATATTCGTTTGTAATGAATCTCACTGCTCTATTTTGTGTTTGTTCCAGTTTCTTAATGTTTTCTTGAGTTGAGGGGTCCCACACGGTGGATGCATATTCTATTATTGGCCTAACCAAGGTTAATCAATGACTTAAATGCTGTCAGGTGCTTTGTTTGTAAGGGGCGCGGTGGCTAAGGGGTAAAACGTTTGGCTTCCGAACGTGGGCGTCTCGTGTTCAAACTTCGGTGAAGGCTGGAATTTTAAAATTTTGGATTTCTAGGACGCCCCTGAATCACCCAACTCTAATGGGTACATGGTGTGTAGTCGCTAAATGAACTCTTTATGTTGTGTCTGTTCTATTTTTGTGTATTTTTCTGTTGTGTTGTCTTTATATGAGAAAAGAGTCCTTGTAATCACAACCAAATTTCCGTAAGGATCAATAAAGCAGTCTTAGTCTTAAATTAGATGACAAAAGTTCGCTGTCTGGCCTTATGACACTCTTGTTAAGCGTCAGCCGTAGAAACAGATGACCTCTACAACTTCTGCCCTTTAGTACGGTTTGAAAAGAGTACTTTTTTTTTTACAATTATACAGGTGGATGGACAAGTTAGGTCTATCAGCATTAGCTGGCATCACCAGGATCTACAGACATACCTTTTTTGGCTCATCTTATGGTGTCGTGGACGCTAAAACATTAATGCCAAACCCTGTATGTATTGGCTTATGTTTTCTATTACTTTAGGACGCGCCTCCAGAGAGAAAGTTTAAATACATTTAGCCCAAACCGTTTGCAGGACGCCATGGATCAAACATTAATAAAGCATGACCAAGTTTTAATCACATTTCAATAATAAAGACCAAACTTAGAAATAATATAGATCAAACAGAAAAAGTACAGACCGAAAGAAGATCTTACACAGACCAAATGTAGAAATAATACAGACCAAACAGAAAAAAAAGTACAGACCAAAAGTAGAAATAATACAGAACAAAAGTAAATGAAATACAGAAAAACGAAAAAAGAACTTGGAATAAACATAGTTTAACAGATAACAAGCATCTGTCTAATGTGGATGACATAGAGTAAAACAACGCCATATCTGGGTTGATAATAAAGATTTATAAGCTGAGAGTTCGTTATTAATTGAAACCAGCATCCGTTTAATATATTCATAGGTTGATCACTGTCGATATTCCAAATCACCTGAATAGAGTCTAAGTAGTCTATGGCCTCCTTCAGTAGCAAAGCGACAATGGATTATCTCATGAAAATGAGATGTCCAGGGTCTAAGTAGTCTATGGCCTCCTTCAGTTGCAAAGCGACTATGGATTATCTCATGGAAATGAGATGTCCAGGGTCTAAGTAGTCTATGGCCTCCTTCAGTCGCAAAGCGACTATGGATTATCTCATGGAAATGAGATGATTGCCTGGACATAGTCCCGACCTAAATAGTACCAATGTACAAATGATCTAAATAGTACTAATGTACAAATGATCTAAATAGTACCAATGTACAAAGATCTAAATGGAACCAATGTACAAATGATCTTAATAGTACCAATGTACAAATGACCTAAATAGTACCAATGTACAAATGATCTAAATAGTACAAACGTACAAATGATCTAAATAGTACCAATGTACAAATGATCTTAATAGTACCAATGTACAAATGACCTAAATAGTACCAATGTACAAATGATCTAAATAGTACAAACGTACAAATGATCTAAATAGTACCAATGTACAAATGATCTTAATATTACCAATGTACAAATGATCTAAATAGTACAAACATACAAATGATCTAAATAGTACCAATGTACAAATGATCTAAATAGTACCAATGTACTAATGATCTAAATAGTACCAATGTACAAAGATCTAAATGGAACCAATGTACAAATGATCTAAATAGTACCAATGTACAAATGATCTAAATAGTACAAATGTACAAATGATCTAAATAGTTTAAATATACAAATGATTTAAATAGTACCAATGTACAAATGATCTAAATAGTACCAATGTACAAATGACCTAAATAGTACCAATGTACAAATGACCTAAATAGTACCAATGTCCAAATGATCTAAATAGTACCAATGTACAAATGATCTGAAGAGTACCAATGTACAAATGATCTAAATAGCACCAATGTACAAATGATCTAAATAGCACCAATGTACAAATGATCTAATTAGTACAAATGTACAAATGATCTAAATAGTACAAATGTACAAATGATCTAAATAGCACCAAAGTACAAATGATCTAAAGAGTACCAATATACAAATGATCTAAATAGTACAAATGTACAAATGATCTAAATAGTACCAATGTACAAAGATAGAGCAGTGAGATTCATAACAAACGAATATTCACATTTGACTAGGGTAACACCATTAGTAAAATCACTAAATTTAGAAAGCCTTCAGGACAGAAGACTCAATAGTAAAGTAGCAATTATACATAAAACACTGAACCATAATCTTCAAATACAAAAACAAAATTTAATAAAATACTCTGAAAGACACAAAAATAAAGGCACATTCCTCGTCCCATATGCTAGGACAAATTTGTACAAATACTCCTTCTTCCCTAGTGCTATTAGAGCATGGAATGGATTGCCTGAGCTAGCCAGAAAAACCAGTGACTTGGCAGAATTTAAGTCATTGGTTAATATGCAAGACTAAATGCATGACGCGTAGGACGTAATCATCTTCTTTTTTGAAGTAACGTCTGTATTTTATAAGATAAGATCTAAATAGAACCAATGTACAAATGATCTAAATAGTACCAATGTACAAATGATCTAAATAGTACCAATGTACAAATGATCTAAATAGTACCAATGTACAAATGTTCTAAATAGTACCAATGTACACATGATCTAAATAGAACCAATGGTCTGTACATTTTACGTCTGGAGAGACGATCTTTTCCCTTGCCAACTTCTTGTGTGACTAAAGAGGACAATCCTTGATACACAGTTGCGGTCACAGGTCGGGCGTATGTAATCACTAGGCACCGTTGCATTGTCACCCTTCTTTCTGCTTCTGTTGTGTATGAGATCTACGATTCGGGACCCCTTCCCTACGCTCATTCCTCATGTAGACCCATCCAGTGCCACCTTTTCCCAGCTGCTTGTGTCGACTTCGAAGAGCCCCCACGTCAATGTACTAATGACCTAAAAAGTGCCTATGAGCCAAATCACCTAAATAGTATCAATGTACAAATGACCTAAATAGTGTCTATGTACCAAACGACCTAAATAGTGCCGATGTACCGAATGACCTAAATAGTGCCGATGTACCGAATGACCTAGCTAGTTTAAATATACAACTTCCCTACATCTTAACAATCATAGCTCCCTAGCATTGACTTTTAATAATGGTAAACATATAACGTTCGTGTTGATCTGTACAAACAACATGACAGACAACATGACAGACAACATGACAGACAACATGACAGACAACATGACAAACAACATGAGCAGACAACATGACAGATAACATGACAGACA
>JAZGLO010005135.1:0-20463 GCA_036873155.1 Biomphalaria sudanica
CGCAACACACTGCTGCACTGTGTTCAAATTGCTGTGTTCGTGTTTGATTTTATCAGAAATGCGTTCAAACTTTGACCTACTTTTAATTCTGCCTAAGCAGGTTTGGATATTTTGACGTCATAATTGCATGTGACCTATTTGTCAAGTGAACGTCTTACTGAATGCCATCGTGAACGAACAGTGACAGACGGGTCGAGAAGTTGAACAGTGACAGACGGGTCGAGAAGTTGAACGGTGACAGACGGGTAGAGAAGTTGAACGGTGACAGACGGGTCGAGAAGTTGAACGGTGACAGACGGGTCGAGAAGTTGAACAGTGACAGACGGGTCGAGAAGTTGAACAGTGACAGACGAGTCGAGAAGTTGAACAGTGACAGACGGGTCGAGAAGTTCAACAGTGACAGACGGGTCGAGAAGTTCAACAGTGACAGACGGGTCGAGAAGTTCAACAGTGACAGACGGGTCGAGAAGTTCAACAGTGACAGACGGGTCGAGAAGTTGAACAGTGACAGACGTGTCGAGAAGTTCAACAGTGACAGACGGGTAGAGAAGTTGAACAGTTCCACTGGACTTTGCCATTTCTACAACTCAATCTTGGTCCTACTTTTTTTTTTCTTCCTGCTGAATGTTTTTTTAGTTCAAATATTCGGGGGAGATTACAACTGCTTCTGACTTTTGTGGATCTATAACTGTTGCTATGCACTCAATCAGTGGTCTACGTCACCGCGCATGTTCCTGGTCTTGGCTATCATTTATTATGGCATAACATTTAATTTTCGTAGCGTCTCGTGGCTGACAGTTGGCTATATATTTTACTAGTTGAATGTCGTCAGCTGCCATGCTCTGTAAGCTGTATGTTTGACGTATGGTAAAGACCTGGTTCCTATTGCGTGTGACGAATGGTAACTAGAGATGTGGCTGGGGACAAAACAAAATGAAGACAGTCTTAGAAGATTCAGTTTCAGACACTTTGCTCCAGTAATCTTTCACATTCAACCGTTGGAACTCTCCATAACTTACAATAATTTAAATAGTCCTTCTTGGGTTTCCATTACTTCAAAGTCAATAGACCTGATTGGTAAAAAAAAAAGAATTGTCATATAGCCTCAGTTTTAAATGCACAATTATCTTGCAATTGAGAAAAATCGCATTCTTCTTTGGTCAAATACATATTTTATCCTGTAGATGTTAAGTTTTTTTTCAATTTAAATACTTTAAATACATACATCGTTTTTATCAATAAACTAATTTCTTCGTAGTCTCCCATAGTTCCTCCCCCTGCCTTTTGTTGAAATATCGAACATAATCAATATGAGAATATTTTAATGATTATATCACAATACACAACTTTTTTGTTCCTCAATTGAGTTCAAGGATTATATCACAATGCACAACTACTTCGTTCCTCAAGTGAGTTCAATGATTATATCACAATGCACAACTACTTCGTTCCTCAAGTGAGTTCAATGATTATATCACAATGCACAACTTTTTTGTTCCTCAATTGAGTTCAATGATTATATCACAATACACAACTTCTTCGTTCCTCAATTGAGTTCAATGATTACATCACAATGCACAACTTCTTCGTTCCTCAACTGAGTTCAATGATTATATCACAATGCACAACTTCTTCGTTCTTCAACCGAGTTAAATGATTATATCACAATTCGTTTGTTATGAATCTCACTGCTCTATTTTGTGTCTATTCCAGTTTCTTTATGTTTTCTTGAGTTGAGGTGTCCCAAACAGAGGATGCATAATTTTCTGTTATTGGCCTAACCAATAATAAGATAAGTGGAATTAATTTGTTCTAGTTTTTTTTTTTTTTGTTACTCTTAATAACTGACATTTTTCTGAATGGAAAGACATGCTCCAATTTGATTCCCATTTCTCTAATTCATCTAATTCGTGTGGTACACATTTAAGAGTCGCTATGGCGATTTCGTGTACCAATATTAGTCGACCTCAGGACCAGTTCAATTAGTGTTGCTTGGCAAGAATGTAGTGGATAACATTTAAAAAGTTGTCAGCTGTGGATAACATTTAAAAAGTTGTCAGCTGTGGATAACATTTAAAAAGTTGTCAGCTGTAATCGAGAATACGTTGTAGCGACACGTAGATGTACCGGTAATCAACTTTAAAAAAAATCGCAAAGCTAAACTACACAACCAAAAGATCCCCTCTTTTTAGGTAACAAGTGACAACTCGCCATAAACAATATATATTGTATGGAATTTTATAAAGAAAAAAATCACGGTAAAAAATGTTATCACTTATTATGATATGATCATTTTTTTAGCTGTTGATCGTAGCTGATATTACAATAAACATCATGGCTGAAGAAACACAGGAACTGATATCAAATATGTAGAGTTTACTTGAAAAAGGAAGATAATTACGTCCTATACATTTCATTGTCAATGAACTCAGCATGCATATTAATTAAACTCTGCTAAGTCGTTGATTTTCCAGGCTGGTTTAGGCAACCCATTGTACGAATATGTTCTAGCGTATGGAATAAGAAATGTGCCTCATTCTAAATTTATGTCTTTCTGAGTATTTCATTAGGTTTTGTTTTTTAGCTGCCCCCGAAACGGAAAAAGACGCGTTTAGTTTTGTGTGGAATGTCTGTCCGTCCGTCCCGTTTAGATCTCGTAAACTGGAAAAGATAGTGAAAATCCGACATCATAATATTTTAGACCATTCAAAGTTCTGATGCAACGGCTACTTCTTTCTTTTCTGAAAGAGAAAAATCTAATTTTTTAAATCACTTACGCAATTTTTTTTTTATAAAAATACACCATTTTTACAACTATTCGCTATTAATAGTAACAAACACGGGACGCTCTTTACCATATTTCCAACACATTTATGCAAATAGTTTTAGATTTTTTGTCAATTTTTTTTTTACATTCGTATTGCAAAGTTAAGTAAGTTCTGTCATACTAACTACTACATTTACACACAGAAAAAAGGTGTTTTTTTTGAAGAGAAAAATCTATTTAGTATGCATATAAGTTGGACATTATCAAAAATAACAATTAATTAATAAGTAGTTTTTCATATTATCGCGTGATCTGCAACGTCGCCGGACGGCTATAGAACTAAAGGAATTTTTTTTTTCTTTACGGAAATGTTTTAATTCTTGTAGATTTGAATAAGAGATTGACCCTTTACAAAACAAATAGATATTCATTCTAAGACATCAGTTAGGCCAGGTATACATGTAGCTCCACATTCCCTTTCACCTATTCTTTGGTCTGCTGGGGCACCACACAAGATATGTCAACCTTCTTTCTCCATTCTTCTCTGTCATTTGTCTTTGATAGAATTTCATTCTGATGTTCTTTCTGAAAAAATTGAAACCTGCCTTTTTACCTGCCTAGGGGCCGATGTTGAGTTTGTGTTTCAATACAAACTATCTTTGTAACTTTGTTTATTTGTAAATTATGGTTAAGTGTTGTATGTATTATGGCTACTTTACTTTTTATTCTTCTGACCTGAAGTGTCTTTAAGTTGAGTGATTTTACTAATGGTGTTAATCTAATCAAATGGGAATATTCGTTTGTTGTAAATCTCACTGCTCTATATTTTGTGTTTGTTGTAGTTTCTTTCTTTCTTTTTTTAGTTGAGGGATCTCGAACAGAGGATACATATTGTAATATTGGAATAAATTTATCTAAACTTGGCTTTGCATAAATGAATCTATATTTAACTTACGAATGTTATGGGAGGATGCTATAAGTAGACTACATAAATACAAGTATATTTATTCTACCGCTCGTTGGTTCCTCCGAAAGTATTTAGTTTTTATTTCAGATGTAGAAAACAAACACAACAATAACAGCAAAACAAACAATTATTTCTATATACGTAGTCATTCAGATATATAGAAGTAGATTTAGTTTGTGCGTCAAACTTTATGAATTTATTTGTTTATTTTAAGTCAAAAAATATTTTTAGCCCTGATGTGCTATTTTTGTTATTATTCCGAACAAAAAAAAAGTTCACTTGTATTTCCAACGTAAACATTTCCGTTCCACCGCTTGTTCCCCTCCTCTCTGATGACATGAACACATGTAACTGACGCTTGTCAACACATTTTATGACGTAAACGGGAACCACAGATCGATGACGACAAAAGCTCTGACGTCACTTCCATAAACAGAAACACGTACTCCACAGCGCCGTCTGTCGTAAAAGCGATGCCAATTTTAGCGCCTCAACTAGAACTGGCGACCAAAAATAACGTGCGCGGAATAAAAGAGAGCTTGCCAATCCTGGCCAGATGACGTCTGCACGCATTGTCCATCGATCACTATCGATCTGTGAAAAGCTTTTCTCTTTACATTTTAACCGTTAATTTGTATTTTTTAAAGCGTTGTTGGTAATGGTGATATCTTTGTGATCAACGTAACATATTTTTACGACAACAGTGAAGTGAATTGAATATTCCTTCTTGAATTTCACGCAGGCATAGAGAACATGGTTGGGCAAACCTTCGAGAGAAAGCTAGAACCCCAGTGTGCAAGAACCTGGGATTGGTTGACCTAGAGCCGAAGCGAAGCGTATGTGTCTTAAATAAGCAGAGCGTCTGAAAATAAAATACTGGACAAAGCACCCTTTTTTTCAGGAATGACCCCCAACATGAAATAGATCTTTTATTTGTAAATAATAATAGTAGCCTAATAATAACATTGCCGAAATAAGGCTTGCTTCAAAGTCCTCTAAGTACAAGAATTGACATTCCGATAGGAGATACTTTGGGGAAAAGATCCGTTTTCAAGTCTTCACATCACACATATTATTTTTTTGACTAACATTTATTAATTTGAGTGTTTGAAAACAATAATGAAAATCATAATTTTGATCTTAGAAAAATACACGCTTGCTTAATGTATTAATACATTTGCTCAAACTCATAATTTGAAGTTTGCACTGAAAATCTCTTATGATGATGCAAGGCATTAAAATACATTTAAAAGTCCCCCTTCCCCTTGTCCAGGCATTGGTGTACATGGTGTAGAGCTCATGTTTATATGGCCGGCGGTTAACGAGGATATCATGTGACTAGTACAAAGACAAACCTACTTTGATTTGGCTGGACTTTAGGACGTGCTAAAAAAAAGTGGGATTCTAACCCTTGACTCCTCGTTTTGAATGCCAAGTTTTACCACTAGGCCAACTCGGCCCATTAATATACTTATGCACAAAATATTTTTTTACAAAATTCATTTCTGATTTCAAAACTCAGTCTACGAAGCAGCTCATTCAAGCTTCCATATTTTGTGGCAACTGAATGCAAAGAAATGTAGCAGTAAAAAAAAAAAGGTGCTAACTATGCATGAATTGTTTTCTCATTACTGTTAAATTGAACGTTTGTCAACTTTCTTATAAAACAAGTTGGCAACTGGCCTGGAAACCTAACACTAAATCTCTTACTAAACAAAACTTGGTTTCTTTTTTTGTTGCATCCTAATATTCCTGTTCCTCTAACGCCCACACTTTTATAATCTTGTATTCTAGATCACATAAATAATGTCTCAAGTCCGTTATAAATATTTGTGAAACAACAGAAGACATAAAATATTGTGGGTATTAATATCACTATGAATACGACTCGTGTAAAACTATACCACGTATATCGTTGACAGAAATAGAACGGTGTTCAACTGAAAAAGACACAGCCAACAGTTTGCACATATCATTTTCTTTTATAAAAGCCAATCAATTGATGTCACTGATGTTGAGTGGACGCTTTCCTTAACGTGTGGGAGAAAACGATACAAATGAATGCTGATAAAGTACAATATGTTACCCAACAGTTAGGTCTACATCTGTTATTGACACACACTTTGGTGTCAGGGACGGCTCGTCATTGGGGGCCAATGGCGCCAGTTCAACATAAACCCGTGTCTTTTTTTGTGGTGAAATGAACAAAATAATTACATTCTCAGCTTTGATCATGTATTTGATACAATCTTTGATTTAAAGTAACAAGAGCTCTTTGGCGAAATTTAATAAAAATAATTTTGGTAACATGCGTTGTATAATATATAGGTCAATATTCAAGGGGCCACGCATTTAATAGATCTGGTACAGGGTTGGGCAAATTACAGCCCGCGGGCCAAATGCGCCAGAGTGTTTTATGTAGTTAACGGACACCTACAGAATTCAGGTGTGCCCGCAGATTAAACATATAAAAAATGTAAATATATTAAAAATTAAATAATTTTAAATATCTTCTTATCAATTATGATGAAGAGGCTAAAGAAACATTGTCTCTGCATTTTATTCTAAGAGTTTAAAGCGAATGAAAATAATGCTTATTGCAATATCTCGAAACAAACTCAGGCCAGTATCTATTCAATGCTATGAATAACTGTTGAAAGTGTTAGGTTGGCTTGGTGCAAGATGGGTAATGTAACAACTGATGGGGCCCGTGCTTTGACTGAGAAAAACTTTTTTTTTTTTTTAATTAAATAACAATATCCCAAACATAAATTCCACACGGGAAAGTTTGCACGAAGCTGCACTGAATATCAAACAAAGTATTGATCCAATTATCTCAGCGATCAAACTTATCAGAGCTAGGAGTTTAAACCTCAAGCAGCGCCGATATGTATTTGAAGATGTGGAAACAAAACATTCCCATGTTTGGTATCACAGTAGTGTCCGCTAGGTTAGCATGGACAAGGTATTGCTCTATAAAAAACACCAAAAACAAAAAAAAGATCATCATGAAAAACAAAAGAACTTCCTATGGTGAAATATTTTGGCTAAAATCGCAGAGGCCCGAACATTTGTTAACCTTAGTCGTTGGTCATATTGAATGCATGGGACCATAAAAATGTAGGGGGGGGGGAAGCAATAGTGCAGGGGGAAAAGTTTCAAAGTGATGGATGTGAAATAGTTTCTGATTACACTAGCCATGGAGTCGCCGCCTTTGATCATCGCCTTCATCCTATTAGTATGTGGATGTAAGTATATGTTACTGTTGACGATTAGATAACGACTTCTCCAAGCGTTCCATTGGAATACTAATAGGGCTGTAACAAATAGGCCTGCAAGAAAAACTTTTTTTAAAACTAATTCATAAAAATGAAGAAAGATTGTCATTTGTTTTTTTTATTGTTTTTTTTTTTACTATTTAATGAAAGCCCTCTAAGAGTGTTGAACTTTGTTTTCAAAGGGGGTGGACCTAAACGTTTTTATCAGCATTTAGATTCTAATTTTAGTTTTTTTTTTCTTTGTGTTCCTTTGAAAGTCAAGACTTTATTGTGTGGTCGAGTCTACTGTTAGAATAAAGATCTATTGACTTGACAGACGCTTTTTTCTTTTCTTAGAGTCACTATTATAGATTAATATTCTACGCTGCCCGCATCATAATAATTTGATGCTGAAATCTGTTTGCTTATGTTTAGGTGTTTGTGTGTGTGTTTGTGTTTTTAAATAATATCCGGGTCATCGACCTTTGACCTTTTAATGTCTCTCCTCATCTGATAAAATATGTACATTTTGTAACTTTAATAAAAAAATATAAAACAAAAACAAACAAACAAGGACATTGAATGATACCTAATCACGATATTAATATTTATCTTTGGTGGAAAAAAAACCTATAAAAAGCTAGCTTTTTGGAGTATTCCGTGTAAAGAATAAAGTAAATATTGATAAGCCCATTTTTTAAAAAGTATTTGATAATTTTTGTGCACGTTTTAGCACTGAAGAATCAAAATTTCTAAGCTCTTCTGTTTATTGGTCAATTTTTATTACAAAGCCTACTATGTCTGTCTGTCAATCTGTCTGTCCGTCTGGTAAAAAGTTGGAACATATTTTTTCTCCCATTTCCCTTTCTCGGATCAAATGAAACTTAGCACAATTATTCACTGTACCAGACAAGACAAACAAACAATTATTTAATTAATTATTGGCTATTAATTATTTTGTCTGATATCGAAAAAAGAGCTACTTAATAAGAGATGTGGATGTATATATGGATTTAATCCCTTTATTACATTTTTACACGTTTTTCTCCCACTTCCCATTCTCGGATCAAGTTGAAATTCAGCAAAATTATTCATAGTGGATGACAATGCACGAATCTATCCAAAAATTAACCAATTAGTTAATCAATTAGTACAAATTAATTAAATTTGTTTAATATAACAGAAAGGAAGCTAAACCCTGCCATTTTCAGATAAATAGCAGTAATTAGCGGTTTTCTTGTTTTTTTTTTTTTTAATCAATCTTTTTTCTCCTGCTTGTTTATTTTATTGAGTTGGCAACGGGAAGTTCATTTCAGCGTCCTTGACATTGGTTTTTGTGGCATTTTACTCTGTGGCATTTTACGTCTCGAGAGACGATCTTTTCCCTTTGCAACTTCTTGTGTGACTAAAGAGGCCAATCCTTGATACACATTGGTTTTTATGCGTGAACAATCCACACTTGATGTATCTTAATCCTTGCAAAGCAAACTTTCTTTCAAAGATGAAGGTTTTTTGCCTCTAGCCAAACCTCCTCCAGGGGATGAAAGCGGCAGGGTTCGAACTGGAGACCACGCAGTGATGACAGTCCAAAAGTGCTTACCTCACGGCCAGACAGCCTTATAATTATTGCAAAGGAGTCACTTTTCCAGACGACTTAAAGTCTAGATTAGCAGCTAAAAAGAAACAAATCCTTAATGTATCAATAAAAAAACAACCTTATATCAAGCATAGCTGTATCAGTTAGTTTGTATGACCCGTGCTATTAAATTTGTAGTAGATCTAAACTAGCAATAAAAAAAAGCCTTTATAAAAAAAAAAAAAAAAAAAAAAAAGGTGAACGATCTGAATTCGAACTCATGACTCAAGCCTTCTCAGGACAACACTGCTAATGGAGCGCAGTGTATTGTTATCGATTGTCATTTGTTTCTATAGTCTCGTCCTATCTTTCATGTTGTGTTCACTAAGACTTTGACGACGACTTATAAAAGGGGACTGATTCAGCTTGTTCCACCATTTCAGTCAGGTACTAAATCTTTCCCTTGTTTGAAATGCCAAGCAAAATAATTAATTACCAATGGTTTATTAACTAATTGGTTATTTTTATTTTATTGATTCTTGTGTTGTCAGGTAAAATAAATAATTGTGCGAAATTTCAGCTTGATCTAAGATTGGGTGTGGGAGAAATAACGTGTACAAACTTTTTACCAGACAGACAGACAGAATGAGCTTTGTAAAAATTATATATTATTTAAACTCTTCTTTGTTACGTCGACAGAGATGTAATTTCTTCTCATTACTATCGCGCCAAGTGGAAGAGGGTGAGTGGTTGGGGGGGGGGGGTAATCGTGACCACCTACCCTTTATCCCCCCATCCCCCGCATCAGCCAGTGGATATGGAAACACCACTAGCGTGCATTTAAAAGTCAAATACCGGTACGACCTGATTATTTAAATAAAGCGAAAAAAAAAAGTATCGAACCAAATGCCTTTAACGGTAGGAATATAAAAAGATACTTTGAATAAACAAATTAAGCTTATTTAAGGGATAGAACCGCACAACTACTACCAAACTTCTCAACACTGCAATATTTATCTCCCTTTTCTAAATAAAACTAAATTAATTAAATACCACTAATTAAATAACTAAATGTTTTTTTCAATTCATGTATTATCTTCAACAATGAATAATAGTGTAAAGTTTCAACTTGACTCGAGAATGGGAAGTGTGAGAAGTAGTGTGTACAAGATGTGTACCTGAGTGACTTGATATACGCTTTGTTTGAATCTAATGGGAAGAGCTCCACATTTACAACCATATATCTCAATAATGCAGAATTTATTTCCCTTTTTTATATCTAACAGTTTTTAATTAATAATATTTAATTGACTTACTGGTTAATTTATATCCGAAAGTGGGTGTGGAAGAAATAACATGTTCAAAATTTGTACTAGATAGATTGATAGATAGACAGTCAGAGTTGATATAAGCACATTGACTTAAAATTTATAAGCTGATTTCTATTAAACAAACTTTTAGGTTAGTTCAACTCTGATTCGAAAAAAAAAAGAAGTTGAATCTAGCACGTGCTTTTTACTTAATATTCAATAGCAATAATCATGTCTTGTCCCTGCGGATTATTAAACTGGGTTAAAGTTTCTAAAATCGTATGACAAACAAAAACTTGACAACTTCAGGAAATGAGCGTTTGGTAGGAGACAAAATACAAAGTGAGCTCGTCTAGAAAAACAAAAACTGAAAACTAAATAGCAATGTCATCGAAACTAAGGAATAATAATGAATGAAGTTTGAACTTTGAGCAATCAAATGAATAACAAAAATCCATATTCAGTCTTTTAGTTCATACAAAGCGTGAATTGATTTTTTCTTTGTTGCTATGTCCAAATAAAGCTTTTTAGTCTAGCTGTTCCAAGTGCTGAATAAAGAATGAAAATTACATCTACTTTGGTAGGCAAAACATTTACATGGACACTTTTTTTTTTTACAATGGTCATAATCCTATACTGTAGTACATGATCATTTACAGGTTATGACCTTTGACGTGGAAACGAGCTATTGGTCAAAACTGCCCACAGGTTGCGACAGCGCATGTCAGTATCAGGCCTTCTATAACGATTGGTCTCACTTTCACAGCCTATTTCCAGCTGGTGTCCATGGATTTTAGGTCTTCCAAGAATGGGTTACGTAGACGGTCTTATTTTAAACGTTTCTTCGTGTCTAGGGAGATGTCCCACGATTCTCAAACGATGTTCGGTCACTACTTCACTCAGGGGGCAAGTGCCCGTGCGAGAAAACCAAAGTCTACAGACTATAAACTTAATTGTATGCCATTAAAAGGAAGTGAAATATTCTGTTTTTTGTTGTTGTTTTTTTTTACTTTACACCGTCGGAATCGTCGGATTATTGAGAAACGCTGGTTTAAACAATTTCATTTCTGCCCGCCTTGGATGAGCTATGAAAAAAGGCGCGAAAAAAAAAAGTCCTTGAAAAAAGTGCAAGAGTGCAGAAGGTGACATCACGTGACAGCCAAATGATTGAGTAGGAAATATTCCACGCTCTTACATAATTATTTCTAAAAAATAGAAGACGTTGTGACAAGAAACAAAACACATTTTTCATCGGCTGATGTCTTCGTGGAGTATATATCACAGAAAGCAGAGTTACAATGTCGTTTTTTTAGGAGTTCTGCATTTTTGTTTTCAATTTATTTTGATAAATGAATCATATATAACACAATTCATAATCAGTCTTTTTTTTTTTAATTAAAAATTTTGTTTCGTAACTTTTGAGTATGAGTTGCAGTGGCTGAGTGTACAGCTTTTTTAGTCAACGAGACCGAAGGGTCTCGATGGTGGAGAGGTATTTGGAACTTCGTGATTTGTAGGACTCGAGTCCTCCCATGGTAAGTCTTGGGGGAAGTAAGGGGGGCGGCCGGTCGTTGTTGTAAAAAACTTAGGGTAGTGCTTGCTATAGACAACTGGCTCGATGTACTAGGGGTATGACTCTCAAATGTAGATCCTTAAAGGCGTACAAGTATTACCAAAGTTACACTCAACAACAGAGTAGAACTTAGTATTTATTGACAGCATTTCAACTGTTTACACACATAATATAGAACACATAATCATCAATAGTACGAGTATTTAATGTGCCCAAATTAAATACTCCAGAGCGCCTAGACTAGATTCAATACTAGATTACATAAGGGTATCATGACACAACATATCATTACCCCACATTTTCAATATACTCACATGGCAGAAATAATATCTCCTTAATCTAGATTCAAGCTAAAGTTATGCCCATTGATCGATTAAAGTGAAATTAAGTTTTTTTAACGAAGTCTGTTCAAATTTATTTCAATTTTACTTCATTAAAAATTAAATACGCTATATCGGTTAGCTGTATTTGATGCCTGGATCTACGAACCAACAGCCGGGTAAAAATACGTACATAATTCTTATAGTAGAATTACATCCAACAGGCCATTTTAAGCTTATTTGGTTAATATCTAGCAAATTATACTGATCGTTATAGAAGCATCTAAAAAGTCATTCTGATTTATATTTTTTAAATCATTGAACGGAATGCGAGTCTCGAAAAGAACTAACAAAACAAAACACTCGTAGATCTATTGCGCAAGCCCATAAGCTTTAAAGTTAGCTCTCCGAACCTTATTGCAAGTCAAGAATAAAATAAATACAGGATCCCTGGACGTAATTATCTTCTATTTTAATGGAACGTCTGTAGTGTATAAGATAAAATTATATCCATATAACCCTAGCCCTAATCAAGAGATTGTATTGCCTTTCTTGATCTGAGTTGTATGACAATATATGTTCCATTTTATGGAATTCTGTAGATGTATTAACGGTGCAAGGGTATACCAATCTATTGAGATTCGCTAAATGTACATACACCATCAAAGTTTATCAAAGCTCTGTATAGAGGACATTGAAAATTTAGTTTATTTAATACATTTATAAATAACACAGTAAGTCAAGTACCGAGAAATTGTTCCGTAATTATATTTTTATCCTAACGAAGACTACCAAAGAATGTTATCTTTCTTAGTGAGATAAAACCAATGTGAGTTACTGGTGATGTTGTAACTTACTGGTGATGTTGTAACTTACTGGTGATGTTGTGAGTTACTGGTGATGTGAAATACTGGTGATGTTGTGAGTTACTGGTGATGTTATGAGTTACTGGTGACGTTGTGAGTTACTGGTAATGTTGTGAGATACTGGTGATGTAGAGAGTTACTGGTGATGTTGTGAGTTACTGGTGATGTTGTGAGTTACTGGTGATGATGTGAGATAATGGTGATGTAGAGAGTTACTGGTGATGTTGTGAGTTACTGGTAATGTTGTGAGATACTGGTGATGTAGAGAGTTACTGGTGATGTTGTGAGTTACTGGTGATGATGTGAGATAATGGTGATGTTGTGAGTTACTGGTGATTTTGAGAGTTACTGGTGATGTTGTAAGTTTATGGAGATGTGAGTTGCTGGTGATGTTGTGAGTTGCTGGTGATGTTGTGAGTTTATGGTGATGTTGTGAGTTGCTGGTGATGGTTGTGAGTTACTGGTGATATTGTGAGTTACTGGTGATGTTGTGAGATACTGGTGATGTTGTGAGATACTAGTGATGTTGTGAGATATTGGTTATGTGAGATACTGGTGATGTTGTGAGATACTGATGATGTTGTGAGATACTGGTGATGTAGGTCTAAGACTTTACTGTTGAGACAGTTATTTAACAGTCTCATTTTCATAACGAATAGATTAATGATAATAAGTTTATACTGTAAATAGAACACTTTCTGCTTCGACCTTCTTTAAGTTACAAATATACAGCCGAGCAGGCGACTCTGTTCAAAGGTGTCGCAATCGTTGGTTTGGGAACCACTGTTCTAGAAGTTTCGCTCACTCTTCCATGTTTTCTAGCAAGTCCTGGCTTTGTTTGGTTTTATCTTCAGAAACTTCGCACAGTACCAAGTTCTTTGACCCACAAGAACGTTACGTAGCAGACATCCCTACTTACCACATGTAGGCCAACACAGCCAGATCTATATACCACATGTAGGCCAACACAGCCAGATCTAGATCTACTTACTGCAAGTTGGAAGCTTCGTGCTACAATCCAACTTAGTTGCTTTAGTTTGTGAAAACCCCATACACACTTACACACAGACTGATAGATAGTTAGACAGACAGACAGACTGATATTACTGATGTATACACTAGCACATTAGAAAGTTGTAGTTGACGTTGACGAGAATATTGTGCTGCCAACTGAAGTTTCAGGTGTCTCCACATTAACCTCATATATAGATCTATTGGTTTTGTTGGTTCAGATAAAGCTAAAGGAGGAATTTTGGTGGGTTCTTATGTTTTTAAAATATCACATTTAGAAGCAACTCTTTTTTTTTTGGGGGGGGGGGGGGGAAGGGGACCAGAAGTCTGGCTTGGTAAAGGAGGGGGGGGGGGGGAACACTTGTAAACAAGAAGACAGAAATAGTTGAACTCTGACTCGGGTGTGATGCCTCAAGCATTCATCTACCACTAGTCATGGATATGACGTCAAAACGTTGGGGTTGGAGCTCCCAAACTGAACGGTGACCTAGTTTTACGGTGTGGTCCTGCTGGAAAGCAATGAATGTTTGCTAGACTCTCTCTCTCTCTCTTACTCTCTCTTTCTCTCTCTCTCTCTCTCTTTCCATATCATTCTTTGTGTCTCTCTCCGACAGTGGCGCCGTGTACTATACAAAAATCTTTTCTAGCGTATTCTACTATAGATTATATAGTCTAATATGAGTTAACTCCAAGTATACACTGCATAATTTTACATATAGTAGGCCTACTGATGTAGAAGCTGAGGTTATTTTGTTACATAGTACTGGTTCAGAGGCTGAGGTTATTTTGTTACATAGTACTGGTTCAGAGGCTGAGGTTATTTTGTTACATAGTACTGGTTCAGAGGCTGAGGTTATTTTGTTACATAGCACTGGTTCAGAGGCTGAGGTTATTTTGTTACATAGTACTGGTTAAGAAGCTGAGGTTATTGTGTTACATAGTACTGGTTAAGAAGCTGAGGTTATTTTGTTACATAGTACTGGTTAAGAAGCTGAGGTTATTGTGTTACATAGTACTGGTTAAGAAGCTGAGGTTATTGTGTTACATAGTACTGGTTAAGAAGCTGAGGTTATTTTGTTACATTGTACTGGTTTAGAAGCTGAGGTTACAGTGTTAAATTGTAGACTTCTGTATTATAATAATAGTGAGCAAAAAGATGCTATCTTATTAGATTTTTTCAAGGCTTTTGACAAAGTTCACCACCATAGTTTGCTTAAAAAATTTACATATTTCGGCATTGGTGGTCCTTGTATCAGTAGTGGATTAATGATTTTTTATGATAGGGAGAGAACAAACTGTAATAATAAATGGCTCTAAATCAACACCAATAACAGAAAACTAGGGTGTACCCCAAGGAACAGTCTTAGGTCCACTACTATTTTTAATTTACATAAATGATTTACCAAATTGCATTAGTTCAGGAGCAAAAGTCAGATTATTTGCAGACGATTGCATTATATATAGAACAATAAAAAAAACACAAGATACGGAAATTTTACAAAGAGAAATAGATGAATTACAGAAATGGGAATCAAATTGGAGCATTTCTTTCCACCCAGAAAAATGTCACCTGTTAAGAGTAAAAAAAACAAACAACTAAAACAAATAAATTCCACTTATCTTATTCATGGTAAACTAGTAACACAATCTAAAAACGCAAAATACCTAGGTGTTATAACAAATGAAAAACTGTCAAGGAATCCACATATTGATGAAACCAGTGCTTTTTTTTTGTAAAAAAAAAATAGGTGCCGATACTCAGTGATGGATTGCCTAACTTTTAACTACGAATAAATTCATAATAAACGTTAAAATACAAGAAAAGTTGTTTTTTTTTCCACACATTGAAAAAGGTGCCGGTACTCCGTACCGGTGCGTATCGTCACAAAAAAAAAAGCACTGGATGAAATTATCAAGACATCAAACAAAGCATTCATCATCATCTCATCATCATCTCATCTCATCTCTGCCTCCATGCATCTCGGTTCTGGGCGAGTCTCTCAAAACTGTCCCCATGTCTTGTCCGCAAAGCATTAGGGTTTATTAAAAGAAATTTCTATAAATCAAATAAGAACATAAACTAATATGTTATTTAACCTTGGTCAAATCAGTAATAGAATATGCATCTTCCGTTTTGGGACCCCTCAACTCAAGAAAATATTAAGAAACTGGAACTGACACAAAATAGAGCAGTGAGATTCATAACTAACGAATATTACATTTGACTAGAGTAACACCTTTAGTAAAATCACTAAATTTAGAAAGCCTTCAGGATAGAAGACTCAATACTAAAGTAGTAACTGTTCATAAAACACTGAACCATAATCTTCAAATACAAAAGCAAAATCTAATAAAATACTCAGAAAAACACAAAGATAAAGGCAAATTCCTCGTTCCATATGCTAGGACAAATTAGTACAAATGCTCCTTCTTCCTAGTGCTATTAGTGCATGGAATGGGTTGCCTGAGTCAGCCAGGAAAACCAGTGACTTGGCAGAATTTAAGTCTTTGGTTAACATACATGACTAGATTCGTGACGAGTAGGACGTATCATCTTCTTTTTTTGAAGTAACGTCTGTATTACATAAGATAAAATAAGAGCATAAACTTGAAATAAATAGGATAGGGGTGGGGCTCAAAGTTGTCCCAATCCCCTCCCCACACTTGTCAGGACTAAAACTGTTTCAAAGTTGTCCCAATCCCCTCCCCACACTTGTCAGGACTAAAACTGTTTCAAAGTTGTCCCAATCCCCTCCCCACACTTGTCAGGACTAAAACTGTTGCAAAGTTGTCTCAATCCCCTCCCCACACTTGTCAGGACTAAAACTGTTTCAAAGTTGTCCCAATCCCCTCCCCACACTTGTCAGGACTAAAACTGTTTCAAAGTTGTCCCAATCCCCTCCCCACACTTGTCAGGACTAAAACTGTTTCAAAGTTGATCAAATCCCCTCCCCACACTTGTCAGGACTAAAACTGTTTCAAAGTTGATCAAATTGAATAAACATTTTTATATAAAGAACAGATTTTTTAAAACTATTTTTTTCTATTAAGACGTAAATCAATACAATTTTAATACAACTTCCAGTTACTGACATAAAAAGGGAATTAATTCTATGGAACTTATACCTTTCCTAATAGATCCCTAATACGGGGATTTGAGAGGTTATCCAGAAGTTGTTGAGGTTAGAAAAGTTGTTGAGGCTAGAGAAGTTGTTGAGGTTAGAGAAGTTGTTGAGGTTATCCAGAAGTTGTTGAGGTTAGAGAAGTTGTTGAGGTTAGAGAAGTTGTTGAGGCTAGAGAAGTTGTTGAGGTTAGAGAAGTTGTTGAGGTTAGAGAAGTTGTTGAGGTTAGAGAAGTTGTTGAGGTTAGAGAAGTTGTTGAGGTTAGAGAAGTTGTTGAGGCTAGAGAAGTTGTTGAGGTTAGAGAAGTTGTTGAGGCTAGAGAAGTTGTTGAGGTTATCCAGAAGTTGTTGAGGTTAGAGAAGTTGTTGAGATTAGAGAAGTTGTTTAGGTTAGAGAAGCTGTTGAGGTTAGAGAAGTTGTTGAGGTTAGAGAAGTTGTTGAGGTTAGAGAAGTTGTTGAGGTTAGAGAAGTTGTTGAGGTTAGAGAAGTTGTTGAGGTTAGAGAAGTTGTTGAGGTTAGAGAAGTTGTTGAGATTAGAGAAGTTGTTTAGGTTAGAGAAGCTGTTGAGGTTAGAGAAGTTGTTGAGGTTAGAGAAGTTGTTTAGGTTAGAGAAGTTGTTGAGGTTAGAGAAGTTGTTGAGGTTAGAGAAGTTGTTGAGGTTAGAGAAGTTGTTGAGGTTAGAGAAGTTGTTGAGGCTAGAGAAGTTGTTGAGGTTAGAGAAGTTGTTGAGGCTAGAGAAGTTGTTGAGGTTATCCAGAAGTTGTTGAGGTTAGAGAAGTTGTTGAGATTGGGGAGAGTTGGTATGTTGGGTAAAATGACATTAGTAAAAAAAAAAAAAGGCTTGGCATTGACAAATCAACACTCACAATGAATTGTTGTCATCCCTTCTTGAACGCTTTCTCCAAAGCGGTGATCTATTTGGAACTACCTTTGGACACAAGGCTCGATGCCTTTTTCTTTTACACAACCATTTAACAACGTATTTTTCTTGTATCTATAAATAACAACACTCTCACTTGTTGGCCTACATGCCGGGAGGATAATAAATACATCATACAATGTAACACTAAATAAATACCATTTCAAAACAATTTATAACCTGGACTAACAAATGGCACAGATCATGACAGATATATTGGTAACGTATAGCATTTATCTAGTTAAATATAGATGAGTAGATTGTTTCATAGATCTCACACACCAACTAATAGAGCTACAAAAATCTCAGAAACAAGAATTACCAAACAATAAAACATAGTTTTATCATATTTAGTACTTTAAATAAATGTTTATGTATTGTAATTATGTCCGAAATATATCGTGGTCGAAGATGGACTCGAAGATGGAAAAGCTGGCCACACACAAGGCAGGTTTGGTCTGTTGGAGTGTTCCCCTCTTTGAGTTTCAGCTTTTTCTGTGACTGCATTCTTTGCTGGTGGCCAATCTTGGTCTTTCCCCACTCCAGTCTTGTTATCAATTGGAGTTCATCTCAGGTCTTTCCCCACCCATCATGTGAAGTCTAGAGATCCAGTTGCATGGCGCTCAAGTCATCAAATTTTTTGTAATATAATTTTAGCAATGATTAATATCTACACAAATCAGAATGTAATACATCTACATCAAGCTTGTAACAGCACATTCTTATAAGGGCGCAATAAACATCTTGACGCCCTAGTTGCTTTGCCACTGCCAGAATAACGAACATTTTTTTTTCTCTTTATTCATATAGTAGATCTATCTACTGAAATTCTCTGATCTTTGATGTCCACAATCTAGAACCAAACAACAACAAAATCTTTGCTTTCATCTATCCATTGAAATTCTCTGGTCTTTGATGTCCACAATCTAGAACCAAACAACAACAAAATCTTTGCTTTCACCTATTCATTGAAATTCTCTGATCTTTGATGTCCACAATCTAGAACCAAACAAAAACAAAATCTTTGCTTTCACCTATCCATTGAAATTCTCTGATCTTTGATGTCCACAATCTAGAACCAAACAACAACAAAATCTTTGCTTTCACCTATCTGCTGAAATTCTCTGATCTTTGATGTCCACAATCTAGAACCAAACAACAACAAAATCTTTGCTTTCACCTATCCATTGAAATTCTCTGATCTTTGATGTCCACAATCTAGAACCAAACAACAACAAAATCTTTGCTTTCACCTATCTACTGAAATTCTCTGATCTTTGATGTCCACAATCTAGAACCAAACAACAACAAAATCTTTGCTTTCACCTATCCATTGAAATTCTCTGATCTTTGATGTCCACAATCTAGAACCAAACAACAACAAAATCTTTGCTTTCACCTATCCATTGAAATTCTCTGATCTTTGATGTCCACAATCTAGAACCAAACAACAACAAAATCTTTGCTTTCACCTAACTTGAAGCTCTGAGGGCTTGGCAGTTTGGTTACTGTCTTGATTCACATATCATGTAACATGCTACGTCATTCGTGGGGGTGGGTGAGTGTGTGCGTGTGTGTGTGTGTGTACATGGGTGTGGGATAGTGGGTTGTGGAGGCGGCAGAGTTCAGATACATTTGTAGGAAGTTATTTGATGCCTATATTGTTATGGAAATGAGTGAACATTTATCCAGCCGTAAACCGCTGCACAAGCTTTTTTTGTTTGGTTACAGACCATTAGGTAACGTTTGTAGAGTCTTTTTTACGTGGGATACGCCCGACTGCCCCCCATATGCTATCAATCCTTTGTTCGTTATCAACGTAGGCTGTAATACACAGAACAACCAGTGGCGTCGCTAGGAGGGGGGTTCGGACTGCACTGGGTGACGCCCACCAGAGAGTGACACCAAAATGAATTTTTTTTTTAAATTTATTAATATATTATTATTATGTTATTATTATTATTGTCATTATTATTATTATTTGCAAAAGAATATATATTTTTTTGAGAATTGTCATTAGCTACATATTCAAATTTGATAATAAAGATGGCTTTTTTTTTTTTCGGAAGGGGACGTAGAGGCGACATCTTTGCTAACAGCACCATCCCAAGCGATGACTCTGCACAAATGTAACCTTTACTATTCAATGTGATGTTAGAGAAAGTGTAGATATTCCATCAAGTATTTGGCGGCGTTGAAATAAAATGTACAACGTCAAGCGCTTGCTGATGCTACTCTAAAACAGTGATTCTCAAAGGGGTCTATATAGACCCCAGGCGTCTACGAAGACTTCCAAGGGGTCTACGAAAGTGAAAAAACTAATTGGGGGGTCTATGAGATGTCCACGGGTGGTCTACGATAATAGATTTTATTTAAGTAGGTTGTGGCTTTAATTTGTACTTCCCATTAATGTAGTTCTTAACACCAAGATATAATTTGTACCTAAGTTAATCCTTCTAATATTTATCTTATCTTATGTAATACAGACGTTACTTCAAAAAAGAAGATGATTACGTCCTACGCGTCATGCATTTAGTCATGCATATTAACCAATGACTTAAATTCTGCCAAGTCACTGGTTATTCTGGCTAGCTCAGGCAACCCATTCCATGCTCTAATAGCACTAGGGAAGAAGGAGTATTTGTACAAATTTGTCCTAGCATATGGGACGAGGAATGTGCCTTTATTTTTGTGTCTTTCAGAGTATTTTATTAAATTTTGTTTTTGTATTTGAAGATTATGGTTTGTTCCAGTTTCTTAATGTTTTCTTGAGTT
>JAZGLO010005137.1:0-23072 GCA_036873155.1 Biomphalaria sudanica
GTGTCACGTGTTTATTGTGTTTATTTGACTTGAAGATCTTGATGCTATAAACTTGTGACATATGTGGGTTCGGAGTTGCCTTGATTATAGTTCAAACACTTTAATAATCAATGAAGTAACAAAGTGCTGATAGGTTTCTTGAGTTTTAATTATTTAAAACTTGAACTTGAAACAATAAATGTACACACAAAGATATATAAAACAGATACAGGATTCAGTGAAAATGTTCAATAAAATGAGTAAATATTTACTTTCAAACTTAGCGACTTCTAAGCCTGACTTTCTAGCTCTCTCTCGTCTCAAGCTAACACTCCGCCTTTTATATCTTTCTTTAGAATCAAGAACCGTGACATCTCAATACCCATCCTTGACTCGTTTACATTAATTTTCCCCTCAATTGTTTCTGTAATTTAACCTACGCCAATTATGTCTCCCTGCTGTAGCCTTAAACTAAGTTTTAATCTGTGTTTTTCTGGCATTTAAGCGTGGGTACGCTGACCTGATTTGAGATAGGTACAATGTCCTCATTTTGTAAACAATGAGGTGTCACTAGGGACGTGACATATACCCCCCTCTTCCTAAGCGG
Organism: Biomphalaria sudanica; assembly: GCA_036873155.1. Classification (NCBI taxonomy): domain Eukaryota; kingdom Metazoa; phylum Mollusca; class Gastropoda; family Planorbidae; genus Biomphalaria; species Biomphalaria sudanica. The sequence goes on from JAZGLO010005137.1 coordinate 587, forward strand.
GATGCATGTTGAGTAAAACGGAACTGCAACCGCTCGATCTTACATATAATAATGTTACTAACGTATAAAGGTATTACAGATACTTTTTCCATGTATAAAAATAATATTCAATAATAGGCAGTATTCTAGTTTTAGAATTCTTCACAATAATAACATATGTAAGCATGGCAAATACAGAAAAAGAAGATATATTATAGTAATAAAATGAATGTCATAAAACTTGAAATCTTCCATCCAATGTGAATATTAAAATACAGATACATTTCATATATAATCATTTTTAGTCAATGTATGAATCAAATTTTAAATGAAAACAAAGTGTACAAGTTATGTTACTGGTAGTTGCAATCTAAGTACATCTTGATAGGGTGTCTGCTAAGATATTCATCTTCCCTGGGATTGTTTTGACTGTAAACTGGTAGTCTGTTAGCATTAAACTCCATCGTGTTAATCTGCTGTTAGCCAGCTTTTTAGTGTTTAGAAATTGGAGAGGAAAATGGTCTGTAAGTAGGTTGAATGGTTTGCCTAACAGATACTTGGTCAAGCGATTTATGGACCAAACTATCGCTAAACACTCTCTTTCAATTGTAGAGTATCTGGTTTCTGCTGGTAACAATTTCCTGCTAATATAGAACACGGGATGTAGTGTTCCACTGTGCTCTTGCATTAAACAGGCTCCGATCGCTTCGGAGGACGCGTCCGTCGCAAGGTGGAATGTTTTGTTTTGGTCTGGTAACTTGAGAATGGAATCGTGGGTAAAGGTGTCCTTGATTCTCGTTATAGTGTCTTCCAGTTCTTGTGAATGAAATACTTTGTTTGGTTGACCTTTCTTGGTAAGGTTTGTCAAGGGTGATGTGAGAGTCGTGTAATTAGGTATGAAACATCGGTAGAAATTGCATAGTCCTAGTATACTCCTGATTTGTTTCTTTGTCTTAGGCACTTGAATGTCTAATATTCTCTTGATGATTTCATCTTGAGGTTTTAAAAAGTTGTAGCTTACTTTGTAACCTAAAATGTTACTTCATTCATGGCTAGTTCCATTTTGCTTGGTGTGATAGTGAAGCCATGCTGTCTTAGTTCATGAAAGATTTCTTTGAGTCCTTGCAAATGTTCTTCCCAAGATCTGTGAAAGATACATATGTCGTCTATATATGAAACAGTATCTTTTCTTTGTCCGAATAGTCGGTGTATTGCTCTGTTGAATGTACTACTTGCATTGACTAAACCAAATGGCATGTAGTTAAATTGGAATAGTCCGAATGCAGTAGTGAAAGCTGTGTATGGTTTACATTGTTCTTTCATTGGAATTTGGTAATATCCCCTTGAAAGATCTATTTTTGTAAAAAAATTTGCTTCAGCAAACTGTGTCATGAGATTTTCTGGATTCGGCATAGGGTAAGAGTCTAGGCAAGTAATTTTGTTGAGTTGCCTAAAGTCTACACACATTCTCGGTGTTGTAGCATTGTGTCGTTTCACAAGTACGATAGGTGCTGCGTAGGGCGAATTTGAATGTTCAATTATGCCTTGTTGTAGTAATTGATTGATTTCTTTTTGTAGAAAGTCTCTATAATGTATTGGGACTGGATATGGTCTTTGTTTTGTTGGTTTGTCGCTAGTCAAATTGATCTCATGTTCAATAACTGATGTTTTGCCTGGAACGTCGGTAAAAATGGATGAGTAATCCTTTAGTATCTCTGATACTTCTTGCTTCCTTGGACATGGTAGATTGTTCAAGTTTATGTCTTTCCATGATTCTGTTTGTGTCGATATTGGATTCGGGAGTATGAGTTCTTGTGTATCATTTGAATCACTTTCTTGAAGAATAGTCAAACATGTAATTGTGTCTTGCACTGTTTCATTTTCTTGTATTTCTTCATTATATTTATGTAGCATATTGATGTGATAGACTTTCTTTTTGTTGTTTATTTCAATTTCATAGTCCACATCTGTGATTTTCTTAGTAACTAAAAATGGTCCTTGCCACTGAATAAAAAATTTGTTCTTTTTATCTGGCAATAATAGTCTCACTTTATCTCCTGGTTCTAATTTTCTTAAAGTTCTGCTTTCGTTGACTCGTCTTTGGGTAGCTACGTTGGCTTTTGATGTTTCTTGTTTAGCTTTTTGACATGCTTGTATGACCATATTTCGAGTGTCTATGACATGTTGAAATGCTGTTTTTGTTGCTGTTGCATTCTGTCTTGGTGCCATTAATGATTCTTTTAGTGCTGCCATAGGTCCTCTCGGATTTGCGCCGTAGAGCATTTCAAATGGCGAAAAACCTGTAGTTTCTTGCTGACTTTCTCGGTATGCAAAAAGTGCTGCTGGTATCAAAAGATCCCAATTTTGTGGGTTGTCATTGGCTATTTTTGATATGATTTGCTTCAAACTAGAATTCATACGTTCGCAGAGCCCGTTACTCTGTGGGTGGTAAGCCGTTGTAAATTTCATCTTTATTTTGTACATGTCCATGAATGCTTTCGTAATTTCCGCTGTAAATTGTCCCCCTCTGTCGCTTAGTATCACCTCTGGTAGTCCGGTTCTGGAGAAACTTTCTGACAAAGCTCTGGTAATGTCAATAGCTGTTATGTTGACTAGTGGTATTGCTTCTGGCCATCTTGTACATGTATCAACTAAAGTAAGTATGTATTTATGATTTCTTGCTGATTCAATTGGTATGGGTCCAATAATGTCGTAATTTATGTCACGTGTTTATTGTGTTTATGTGACTTGGAGTTTTTGATGCTATAAACTTGTGACATATGTGGGTTCAGAGTCGCCTTGATTATAGTTCAAACACTTTAATAATCAATGAAGTAACAAAGTGCTGATAGGTTTTCTTGAGTTTTAATTATTTAAAACTTGAACTTGAAACAATAAATGTATGTACAAAGATATATAAAACAGATACAGGATTCAGTGAAAATGTTCAATAAAATGAGTAAATATTTACTTTCAAACTTAGCGACTTCTAAGCCTGACTTTCTAGCTCTCTCTCGTCTCAAGCTAACACTCCGCCTTTTATATCTTTCTTTAGAATCAAGAACCGTGACATCTCAATACCCATCCTTGACTCGTTTACATTAATTTTCCCCTCAATTGTTTCTGTAATTTAACCTACGCCAATTATGTCTCCCTGCTGTAGCCTTAAACTAAGTTTTAATCTGTGTTTTTCTGGCATTTAAGCGTGGGTACGCTGACCTGATTTGAGATAGGTACAATGTCCTCATTTTGTAAATAATGAGGTGTCACTAGGGACGTGACAACATGATCTATCCAACTAGTCCAATATCATTGTTCGGCGTAGCGTTTAAGTCTTTGGGTCTTGGTTCACTTAATTCACAGCTATCTCTCCTTAAAATATTATCTAGTGCAATGTGTATATTTTAATGGCTAAGTTGTGTCTGTGAGCCCCAGAGCCCTCTCCACAAACGTCAAAAAAAAACAAACATTTTGCAGGACGGTTGGGGGATGGCTGGGAGTTGGCGACAGTCCAGAGCGCATGCAAGACCCGCAACTCTCCTGGTTAACTTTTTTAATACAAAGGTAATAAATATTGTGTACATGTTAATACATAACACTTTCCACCTCAGTGTACATTCCAATACCTCAACATGACATCAATAAAAAAAAATACTTTTAAATATAACTAATTTTATTTTTAAGGAAGAACCTTAATTACACCGCCATATATCTCAATAGTGCAGAAGTAAGCTCCACTTTTATGTAGTACAAATTCTTTGACACTAATTGATTACCTAATTGGTTATTTTTTTCCTTGATTCATTTCTTGTCATCATCTCTCTGAATAATTTCAAATTGATCCTAGAAGTGGGAGAAAAAGTTGTACAAAACGTATTAAGTGGAATAACTCCATACATACATCAACATCTCTCAATAAGTAGTATCTTAGTCGATACAAAACAAAATAATTAATAGACTAATTGCTAATTTTATCATTATTTTTTTTTATTAAATCATGTTTTTTTAGGTACAATAAATAGGCCTAATTGTGTAAAGTTTCACCTTGATCTGAGAATTGGTGTGGGAGAAATAACGTCTACAAAAGTTGTATCAGACAGACAGACAGACTGACTGACAGAGTGAGTTGATATAAACTTTGTAAACATGAACATTATATTTGGCTATATTTAAAAATAAATAGCGTGTAAGTGAAAATCAGACAAAAGAATGAACTATTTTAAACATTTATTTTGTCATGTACATTGGATCAAGTCCAGAAATGTCAAGGTTTTCATTTTTTATTATCTCTCATTTATTTTTGTTTTGCTGTACACGTTAATTCATTTCACACGTAAATCAATGAACATTTAATCCGCTGTGAAACAAAATTAGGCAGTTTACATTATAGCTGTATTTATGCAGAGTGGACCTTTGCAGTGCTCGAGGCACTGTGCGAGTGTCGGAATTTCAAGATACAAGTTGAAATGCAAATGCAGTGCAGAGAACTATCCACGCTGCACTGTACAGGCTGCTCACCAGTGTTCACACAAAATGTACATTCGTACACAATTAAAGATGAACTAATTTACCTACTTCTTTTTCTTTGTAGTAGTCTTAAGTTGAATCAATACTTTTGGAACTCTAGGCTCATGGAAGCTTCGCCCCAAGGGCTTGTCTGGGATAGACTCAAGCAGATGTAAATTGGTTGCATCCCTTTTTCCAATATCTGGTATCTCAAAACGCTTGGGTTAAGGTCAAGGCCAAAGACCGATCACACCAGGGACCCCCCCCCCACCCTTTTATTTTTATATTCCTTCTCTATACCTTGCATGTTTCCGCCATAAAAAAAAAATGGCTCATTGAGGAACAATGTGTGGATAGTTACATGTATGTTGGGGCTCTCTTTCATCTCCGCCAGTGCAATGTACTCGGTCTTCGTTCCACAAACAGGGAATCTGTTTTGTTTCCCTAAGGACCTAATCGTCTCCTCTAAGTACTGTTACCACTCTGGCGCCACGCTGAAGCTGAGAAGTATTGCCCAGGAACAAAGTTACAAGGAATTTAAAGTTTTCACCTCCAAATATTTTATCATGTTATCATATAGAGAATACTTTAACTCTCACTCAATGTAATGCAATTTTTGTGTTCTTCAAATTATACTGTAGAAAAGAACTAGGACGGTCTAAATACAAACCTTAAAACAACAAATTTATATTACTCACTAGATTGGTCATTTAAAAAAAAAAGGATTTTCGTCGCCCAAACGAAGACCTCAATTATGTCTAATACCTGAACGCAATCAAAAAGGTGTTAACACAGCAGTTATTCAGGTGCTAGGTACATATATTCACAGATTGCCTGTATGTAGTACACATTCCACCTGTATACTATTGTTTATTCACATGTTCTATGTTTTATGTATATGCATTTTAAAAAATTTGCATAATTAGTTTTTAAAACAAAAAGGTTCACTTTGAAATTAAAAAATAATGTAGCAATTGCACCTAAGTGTAGCTAGCCTCAAAATATGGTGACATCTTTTCAACAGCTTTTCTATTAGTTTCTTTGATCTAAACGGAATACACGGGCTCATAGACCAGCTAAAACTAATACAGTGGATTAAGTACAAGCTGAAATCGTTCCAGACCCGAGCTCTTACGTAAATCTACTCGTATCTAGAACGAATTTTTCCCATATAAAATAAAGTAAACCCAATTAACTCTAACCTATATAAAGTCCCAAAGTTTCCTAAATGCTGAAAAAGACTTCTTATCAATCAATAAATGTACATGAAACACGTATACACGTTAAGCGTCGTGATACGTGCAATTGGTCGAGATCATTGTGTATCCACGCTCTACTTTTTTGTTGTCCAAGTAGTGACTGAGGCAACTTCACCCCATTTTCTCGCGCTGGCAATTATGGTTCCTATTACCGAATGAGAACGGAAAGATCCGATTTCGCACGATCATCATCGATAGTTTTAAGCTCTTAAGTTCGACTCGTAACTCGAAGTGTCGCTCGTAAAACGAACAGAACATTCGCTCTCGACGCTGCTCGTATCTCGAATTACTCGTATGTTGAGCAGCTCGTATCTCGAATTACTCGTATGTTGAACAGCTCGTATCTCGAATTACTCGTATGTTGAACAGCTCGTATCTCGATGTTCCACTGTAGAGAATTTCCCTTTTCGAGGGATGCTAAAATTATTAAACCTTGAATAAAAAAAAATACAATTAAAATTAAAACCAAGAAAAAACAAACTTTCGCTTTGGAGAGAAAGAAAAGTCAAGTTGATTGAATTATGATTGAATAGTTGAGCTTCAGTAATAATAATACAAGATTGGACGAAAACACACACATATGCAAACACATATACACACATACACAAATACCCACATGCTAACACTCAGATGAGAGAAAGGAAAACGTTTTGTAAAAAGAAAGACATTAAAATGGCGGGTAAAAACAAACAAAACAACTGGGCTGGAAGAGGCGTTGCTATGACGATCAATAACAAGTGATCAGATGTCAGCAAGGACAATGCCTGAATTGAGATGTCAATGTCAATCTATCCTGTGTGCGCGCGCTACTGTGTGTGTGTGTGAGAAGACTACGATAAAAGCAAATGGTCCGATTGAGTAAAAAAGAAAAATTGCATGAGTGGCAGCAAAACTGAATAGCCAAATATTTATTGAGCTATTTCTAGTTTGGTTTCGTTTTACTGGGAGGGCCATCATCTATTGAGTGGAGTGGGGCAGCACACACCACAGTCCTCTCCCTTAGGTCGATATGAAGTACTAATCTCAGACAGACAGTGGATATACACATCCAAGGGCGTTGTCCTAGTGGAATTAATAGGCGGAGAATGGAAGGAGGAGGACTAAAAGCTGGGAGAGGGGACCCCAAGAGTCAGAGGTCATTAAAGGTCAATCAACCGGAAAGGCAAAACGAAATGTAAATCTCTTGGAAAAAAAGAAAATAACCCAGTTCACTTAGAATGCATATAGCTACATTCTATTATAAAGCATATAGCTACATTCTATTATAAAGCATATAGCTACATTCTATTATAAAGCATATAGCTACATTCTATTATAAAGCATATCGCTACATTCTATTATAAAGCATATAGCTACATTCTATTATAAAGCATATAGCAACATTCCGTTTGTGTGAAAAAGAATGGATAAAAGTAGCTTGAAACTGCAAGTACAACTCAACCGATGTTCGTAAATTCTGGTTTTAATTGTATAGAACAAACGTCCTTTTTTAAAACAAAACTGATATATGACTCTTATCAACAATATAGACAAATTCAACTTGATATGAGATATTGATCAAATAGTAATAAAATAAATTGATATTTAAACAATTTATCTCACTCGCCACAAAAAAAAAATGAGTCTTTACTTTCTTAACTTAAATTATGACAGAGCTGTTTATCTTGCATCATTCTACAAGACTAACAATTAATGCTACCTTTCTTCATATCACCCCTTTCCCGTATAGAGTATATAGTCAGGTTCCCGTATAAAGTATACTGTTCCCGTATAAAGCAAATAATCTGATTCCCGTATAAAAGTATATAGTAAGGTTGCCGTAAAAAAATATATATAAAGTCAGATTCTCGTATAAAGTATATAGTCAGGTTTCCGTATAAAGCATATAATCAATTCCCGTATAAAAGTATATAGTCAGGTTCCCGTTAAATTTATAAAGTCAGATTCCCGTATAAAGTATATAGTCAAGTTCCCGTAAAAAGTATATAATCAATTCCCGTATAAAAGTATATAGTCAGGTTCCCGTAAAAATTATATAGTCAGATTCCCGTATAAAGTATTTAATCAGGTTCCAGTATAGAGCATACAATCAGAGTCCCGTATTTAGTGTATAGTCAGGTTCCCGTACAAACCATATAATCAGATTCCCGTATAAAGTATATAGTCAGGTTCCCGTATAAATTATATAGCCAGAATCCCTTATAAAGTATGTAGTCAGGTTCCGTATAAAGCATGTAGTCAGGTGTCTGTTTAAAGCATATAGCCAGATTCCCGTATAAAGCATATAGCCAGGTTTTGTTAAAGAACATAGTCAGATTCCCGTATAAAGCATAAAGTCAGGTAGTACTAGTAAATCTTCTAAATACTATTTGCTCTCGTGGGCTTATGGACTATTAAAAAAGTTATTTTATCCTCTGCAATCTGAATACTCTGATGGGCTTTACTACATGAAGGCAAGAGAGTTGGGAAACTAAACAAAGAACTAATGGCTTGTCACAGAGTTTCAAATTAAAATACACGCAAATCAGTTGCTCAACGATATCTTCGGGACTCCCTTAAAGGTTTCTAACAAAAACCTTTTTTTACATGTACAAATTCAAACGATGTGTCACATTACATGAGTTTAAATTCACTGAATGTTGTAAAGAAAGACAGGCTTACGATGGCCAATTTAAAAGATTTAAAAACACTCTGTTGAAAAAAATAATAAATTTCAAAATGTCTTTTAGTGTTAAGTATTGAAACCACACCTACAATCTAAAAATCCAAAATTATTTCTAAATATTCCAATATAATGTCAGATTCCAGTTTTCCAAATGTAATATTTCGATAAAAAAAATTGTGCATTGTTTGCATCTTCATCTATTTATGATCAGTCTAGAAAAAACTGTTGCAGAAACAGATTAGCGATAAACGACGCATTTGACCCTTTAAGAAAAACAACTTTCCGATTTGATCTGCTATAAAAACATTCGCAGCTTCAATTCATCAAAAAATTTGCTACATTTCGATAGCTTTAGATCTATCACAAATTTCATTTTTTTTTTAAATATTATGGCCCGACAATGTTTTTCCCCAAAGCTTTTGGCCTACTCCTAAAAAAGTTTGCCCATCACTGGTCTATAGAAAGTAGGTCTCTACATGGCATATCTTGGAGCTCGTGATCTTCTTTCCCTGACTGTGACTTTTGAAACTCTTTCTAGTGCAATGAAACTTCTCTGAGAATGACATAATATTCTAAAATTAGATATACTTTCGAAGCAAAGATTGCTATTGATTTTATCGGGCCTTTTATTGATTGGGGCATTGATTTCTTTCATTTCCGGTTATTCTAATTGGTTTTCGGCCGTTACACAAAAAGAGTATGTACCGAACTTCACCGTTGTATTTGATAGTGTGGGTGTTGTAACGTTCTTCTCCTTCATTATTAGTATTAATATTCTATGGCATGCCATCCAATTTGTTAAAAGATAACAACATACAGGACATAATCAATGGAGAATGGTTTAATCGTAATTATACAAAACAGTACATCATAAAACATTTCTGAAACTTTTAAAATATTTTCTTTCAATAATAAATACAACAAAAATAATAACAATGATAAACTTTGTTGCTTATCAAATGTCGGTACTGCTGAAGACCCGCCAGATATATATAAATATCTTAATTGATATTATTATGGAAATAACATGAGTTTTGTTTCCCTTTAAGGAATCTTGACCCTGCAGTGCCAGATATTAAATATCAGCTCATGATCAAAAATCGACGTTCCTCTATAATGAAGAGGCCAAAAGTTTAAAATAAATATAAGGTATTTGCATATATTAACTACGATACGACTGCAACTCTTTGGTACACATGATTTCCACAGGAACTACTTGATTTCATTCTACCAAATAGGCCTAAACCCCCCCCCCCCTTTTTGTCAGAGTGAAATGAGTAGAGAAGACAGTGAGTTGTAAACACAATACTTATATCCATTCTAGAAACACAACCTTGTTTCACGTCGTTATGTACGTATCACATTATTTAAACAACGTTTATGGAATTCGCCATATAAATCCTAATAATGACTCTTTTGTAATGATCTATACTATAGCTTTCAGAGTTTAGAAAGATTGCAATCCTATTTCGTGAATTTTAAATAAAAGTTGCTTTAATCACAGAACAATATATGTTTACAGTATCCCTATTTTCAAACTTTAAAAAGCAAATAATAATGCGTAAAGAACAAACTATGACCCAAAATGTCCCACTCCAAACGGCCATAGAAGCCAGAACGAGGTACAAATTTAGCTTCTTGTGATCTCCATCGAAAAGGTAGCGACAAGAGATATTTTCAAGTCTTTTTTTTCTTGGCATTTATCAGACGTCGATTCTGCCGCTGGCCTGACACATTGTAAGAAAACTCCAAGGTGGTCAGTTTCGAGTCTTGGATCCTATTAGTGAAAGATGATGAGTAAAAGCTTGAGATGTGATGCTCAAATAATTAGAATAAAATTCGATGTTGCTAAGACTTTTATATTTCTCTAATATTTGCACGGAGACGTTGAGGATTGTCTCCTACTCTACAGCTCTTGAGACTTGTTGTTGGTTTTGTTGATCTAGTCCTACAACTGAAACTTGTTCGTGATAGTCAACAAAATAATTGGAATCATTTACTTAGTCAACATTTGATTATTTGATCTCGCGCACACACACACACACACAGACACACACACACACACGCACACACACACACAGACACACACACAGACACACACGCACACACACACACGCACAGACACACAGACACACGCACGCACACACACGCATACACACACACACACGCACACACAGAAACATTTCAAACAGCAGCAGCTCGTGCTGCGAACACATTTTATTCTCATTTCAAGAAGATCATTTTATTAATTAACACATTCATTGAAACACAACTTTTGACATCAATTATCTAGGACCTCGTGATAGAAAGTACTTTTCCCATTACTGAGTATCACTATGATATCGTCTGGATCTGTATGCCCCCATGGAAATAGGAGACTCTTGATTTTTGTTTTATTATTTGAACATAAAGTAGGGAGATAATTTTGTAATATATTACTAGTTGTTTTTTTTTGTTTTTTTTTTTCACAAACATGTTCCTAAGAAAATGTTCTCTATAAGGACTAAGGGTTCGGGTATTTATCAATCAATGTATAGACCTATAGATCAAGATAGATTTCAGATCGATGAACATTTCTATCGACCGGTCAGTAGAGGTGGACAAAACTGTGTTAATCCAACGTGAGGCGGTCAATACAGAGTTGACAGCTGAAGGCAATTTTAATGAAACCTTGCCGTCTGTCATGTACACTCTTTTCTTTAGAGTCTCAGTTCTTGAGAGCTGTCTTGTTCCCTCTCTCTTTCTCTCTCTCTACCTCTCTCTCTCTTTACCTCTCTCTCTCTCTCTCTACCTCTCTCTCTACTTTGTAACAATCTCATTCTCGTTTAATCCTAGATCTAACAAAAAGTATGTCTGCTGCTCATAGCTGATCAAGTTTAGTGCGCACTAAATCATTGTTTCAATTCACTTTCTTTTTCTCTATTTTATAATTCTTATTAATTCTATTTTTTTTCAGTCTCTCTCTCTCACTCTCTCAGTATCTCCACCTCATGCTCTCTCTGCTCCCCCCCCCCCCATTATTGCTGTCTTTTGTTAGCCTCTCAAACTCCTTCTCTCTTTTGTTTGTTGTTAAACTTTCTTTTTCCTCCGTTACTTTTGTATCTCCTCCATTCTTCTTCTTCCTTTTAGTGTTTTACCTTTTAACTCTCTCTCTGCGTTTTCTGAACAATTTTCTGATGTCAAACCTAACCAATCATTGTATTATTTACGAAAACTAATATTAAAAACAAGTTTTAATTGACCTGTGTACTTAGACTCGCAGTAATATACAAAACACAAATCCAAACATCATGGAAAAATTGAGGATATTAAACAACATAAACAACTATGGTCGTATTGGTTTCAAGAATAGTTTATATATATATATATTATCAGGGCCGCCTCTACCTATTGTGCAATGCATTGCACACAGGCGGCCGACTTTAGGGGGCGACCAAATAATTATTCCAAGGTTACGTTTTCTAAAAAAAAATGTTATTATATAGAACAAAATTACTTAAATACTTTAAATTCTAATTATTCCATTATTCTTAGAAAATATAAACAATATTCGTACATCAGAAATTATTTTGGAAACTAGAACAAATATAATAGAGCAGCGACTTTTCCATAAGCGCGTACTCATTTCTAGCCTTGAATTTTCGCGGGTTGTTTGTCATATTTGTTTTTAGTCAAATAGCCCGCTCTGTAAGTAGATCTCTTACCGGTAATTAAAAAGTCAATTTAAAAAAAACATTTTCACTCGGGGGGGGGGGGGCGCTAGTTCCTCTCATATGGAGGGGGGAGGGCGCAACGTCCTGACAAAAAGAGGTGTTATGGTATGTGGTGAGAAGAGGTGAAGTGACTGATTGGTGGTGATGAAGTGACGATGATGACATTAACGTGCCTAGTACAAATGTGAGATGATCTTTAGACATGGAACAAGTAAAGACTTTTTTGTTGTTGTTGTGAGCTAGATCTAGATTTTATTTAAATATCAGTTTGTTTTTCATTACTTTTAGATCTATCTCTCAAGTTCAATCTGTGAATAGTAAAAGTGATATTAAGTCTTTGGTTCACAAAGAAGTGTCTTCAAGTTACTTAAAGTTTATTTCTTTTAAAATATAAAACGCCTTCATAGATTCAGTTGTACTAGCCGCTCGGGGCTACAAACTAACAACAGGAGGGGGGGGGGGAAGGGGCGGCAAAAAATGTTTAGACCTCTTGCCGACTTGAGCGGAAACCTGTCGCATCTTCAATTCTACCTCCAGCCTCCAGTAAAACCTTTTAAAAGCGCTTAAAAATGATGTAGACAAAATACAATTTCCGAAAAAACAACAACAACAAAGTTTGAGTGAAGTTTCATGACGTCACTTTGGAATCTTTACAAAGTGTTCAATTCATAGAAATGATAAATCAAACCTAAAAATTGTGACTCTATTTTCTTTTCTATTTTAGTACATTCTTTAACAAAAAACTCACGGACCTCACTGTGGAAGCCTACATCGCTCCTCTGGGCTCCAGCTTCTAAATGGGGCTCGAACGAAAATGTTATCTAGGGAGTCGCCACCCGGGAATGTGAGAAATACTGCCTTTCTATGTTTTATTTCAAGTCATTGTTTAAGTCACTTGTACTTTGGATTATTTACTTGGTATTAAACTCATGAAGAAATATAAAATACAATCGTGATAATTATTATGAAAGTGTGTACGGAACGTTGGAAAAGTTCTACTGTCAATGACTTTTGTATTTCGAGCTTTTGTTTCATATTGAACTTGAGCTTACAATAACAAACAAGTGAACATATCCACGTCCAGACCATGTAACACTGTTGAGCAGTCAAGGTTATCGAGAAATTGTATATAGATCATGAACATTTAAATTGTTCATTGTAATATACCCACCACAGCTCTTCAATGGACCTCATTCACCAATCGTAAACAAACAACATTTACTCACGTGGTTCTCTATCTCTTCTATACAAATTACGTATTACACACAGGCTGTCACATGACAGTTTTTTTTCATTGTTTTACCAATATTATCACGTGGCTAAATGTTGTTTGTTTACCATTGATGAATGAGGCCCATTATAATGGTTGCAAATACAGGAGAATAAGTAAGTAGTCAGAACAAGATCAGTTTTAAATGTTTATCACAAAGAACCAAGATGTCAGACTTCTGAAGGCACGTAAATCTGAAATTGTTGCATGATTCCTGATTGAACTCAGGGCTACAACAAATGGGCGAATATGAACGGGAAAAATGGACTGGTCTACAAAAGATGGATTCAAAGGGCAATTTTGGAATAGTGTCCAGCTCAGACTTAATGGATTTTGTTTCTAGAAAAAAAGGGGGGGATGGGGCGGCATTTTTAATTTCGCACGCTGGCGGCCCCAACACTCGCGGCGGCCCTGTATATTATTATATATGTTACGCATTACACTAATTTTTAAAAGATTTCCTTTCAGGAGAGATGCATCTATTTCCATCGCATTAAAGACTATATAGAAATGGTATTTATTTTTACTATTTGTTTAACTTTATAATCAAAACGTGACAGTAAATATGTTCAGACATAAAACACAAACACAATAACGATCTTTAACTACGGGTGAACTTAAATACAAGATTTTTTTTTCTTTCAATGGTCATTTCCAAATATAATTATTTAAACTCTCAATTTAGATTAAAAACGCAAGGATTATCTGGCAAGTGTAGTAAGAAAATCTTATTTTCAGCTTCGTAGAAGACGATTTTTTAAAAATTCTTTAAATAATTAATTTCAAAATAATTTTTGTTTACCTAGAGAACAGTGCGGTGATAATAAACATTAAAAGGTTTAGCATTATAACCTAGTTATTAAAGTTATGAATGTGGTAATGTGGTATTTAATGATTTGAAAATAAAAGCTAAGTCTAAACATCAAATTTCAAAATAACAACCTACCAGAACCGGGAAGTGGAAAGAAATTGCACCTCTATAAACACACATTTCTGAATCTCGTAATGCACACCATCTTCTCATTAATCCTGCTTTCATATCCATTTTTAGGATCCGATCTTTACTCTTTGAGAGATAAATCACAGTAACAATTATAGTAGAAGGAAAGCAACATGAAGAAATATGGTGGTGATGAAATGGAACCTATAGAAAAAGAAAATTACATGATAAAAAGAAGGACGGGAGAGTTTGGAAATAATAAGGCATACTAAACAAGGCATACTAAACAAGGCATACTAAACAAGGCATACTAAACAAGGCATACTAAACAAGGCATACTAAACGCTTAATAAAAAGATTCTGCTGCCAACTAAAAATCAAATGTAGTTTTTGCTACAAGCGAAAGTGCTTAGAAATTACATTTTACAACATTATCTATTTTCTGTACACCGGATACACCAAAATCTATAGATATCTAAACGTTATCCGCCATAGATGAAACTCTCCACTTCTAAGGGAATACATTATTGATTTGATATGTATATAAACGGCTTACACATTTAATGTTTAAACAAAAGAGCTTAGTGTTCGAAAATTTGAGGTACCCTTTGGATCTAGTTTTAGAAAGCTACAGATTATTGAGATCGGATTTCGAATAGTGATTGTAGCATTTGAGACGGGCGGCCAGACAGGTGCAAGAAAACCAACAGAGGATTTAATAAAAGTGTTAGCTATCTCAACTTCCATCCACTCCATAGTCTGTTGGGGCACCACATAAGATTCGTCGACCGTCTTTCTCCATTCGTCTCTGTCTTTAGCCTTGGATAGAACCTCTTTCAATGGCAGGCTCGTCCATTCTTTTATGTTGTCTTCACATCACTTTCTCTGTTTACCTCTTCTTCTTTTCCTGGTACTGTTCCCTGAAGGAAAGTTTTTGCGAGCCCCTAAGACTTTGTAATATGGCCATAGAGTTTTAGTTTGCGTTTTTTTTTTTACAATAGTTAGCAGGTCATCGGGGGGTCCAATAACCTTAAAAACATTAAAAGACATTCATTTGCATTTTTGTTTTACCGGAAGTAAGAATAAAAGACTTCAGAGCATTGAAAATAAAAAGTCATTTAAAACTTATTTTTCACAACACACACTCACATACAAACATACCTTTTACAAACACACAGATATCTACATTAACATACAAACATACCTCTTAACAACACACAAACACACACACACAAACACATACATTAATATTACAATAAATCTCGAGACTTTTCCTGAGCCATGTCCCTGCGTGTTACGGCATTGTTGCCCCTGTGTATAGATGGAGGAAAACCTCAGAAGTATGGAAAGCTGAAATCGATGTAATCTACACAGACGAGAGACGAACGAATGTCTTTCAAGACTAATACTTTGAACATTATTTCTTGGCAATGTGGATCTGGTGCACTCATTACTGGACAAAAAATTTTACTTTCATTTTTTTTTCTAAATGTCAAACTTTGATTTCTTTACTGTGCCTTCATTGCCTACGTCTGCTGCTACTCGGTACTAGTAATGACGGAATAGACGCCAGAAATTGTTATATTGATCTATTGTGGTCTCTTGCTTGTATTGGCAATCAATAATTGTTTGTAAGTGTGTATGTATCGATGCCTTGAACAAAAGTGCTTGGGAAAATAGATTTGTTTATAGAATTGTTCAATTTCTTACACGAGAAGTAGATTTGGTCTAGAACTTCGTACTGTGAAACAGGGGAAATAGAATGACCAAACTGTTCCAATGATGACCCACAGACTTGATTCCTGATAGGAGGAGGATTTACGGTCAAGCATTGGTAAGGGAGAGAATCCAGAGCTGTCTTTAAACACTTTAGGGACAATTAATTATAACATCTATCTATCTATCTATCTATCTATCTATCTATCTATCTATCTATCTATCTATCTATCTATCTATCTATCGTTATCAATCAATCAATCTATCAATCAATCAATCTATCTATCTATCTATCTATCTATCTATCTATCTATCTATCTATCTATCTATCTATCTATCTATCTATCTATCTATCTATCTATCGTTATCAATCAATCTATCTATCTATCTATCTATCTATCTATCTATCTATATTTCAAACCCTAATGGCAACTCTATCTATACCTATATATAAGATACATTGATTTCATGTCTAGTGTTTCATTTTAATCAACCTCTATTTCTCCTTAAATAAACATTTTTTCGCGTGACAAAATGTCATTAAATACGCCCTCGTTCAATGTCTCTCACTGGTTGTCCAATGATCACACGAGAGTGAGTCTCATTAGACAATAATAAACTAAGATATTTTTGTAGACCAGTCGTTAAATACTGGCCATACGGTGAACTTAACTAAAAGTCTAATGATTAAGTTTTGCTGAAATCTGTCACTGGGCGGTGTTCGAGAATGTGCCATATTTTCCGAAATGTCATCTGGGACTAGCGTGACTCCTGAGTGTAGCCCAGAGGGGAGGCAACACAAATATCTTCAACTAAAACCAATTAGTGAACTATGTAACGAAAGATGTATCCCGCTGTGGTTCTCGCCCCTGGCTATCTCCTAGGAAGTAATAGTCGACGAGGGGAAGTACCTGACAGACTAACACATTTTTTAAAATTATTTTCTACTCTGTGGTGTGTGAGCTTTTCCACTCACACGTACTGAGATAATAAACAACCTCGAAACAGAAATACGCACAAAGTATACTTTCATACACATGAGATATTATTTTAATAAATATTAAATCAAATGTATGCTTTTGCCACTAGCCCAGTGGGTACTGCGAAGTGACCTTAAATTGAAACTTAGTTTTGACATTCACGATCATAACAATACTATAGAAAAATGCTTATGGCATAATCAATTTATAGATTGGCTCAACAAATGTTTCATTGAGCTACTAGATTGGCTCAACAAATGTTTTAGTGAACTACTAGATTGGCTCAACAAATGTTTTAGTCAACTACTAGATTGGCTCAACAAATGTTTCATTGAACTACTAGATTGGCTCAACAAATGTTTCATTTAACTACTAGATTGGCTCAACAAATGTTTCATTGAACTACTAGATTGGCTCAACAAATGTTTCATTTAACTACTAGATTGGCTCAACAAATGTTTCATTGAACTACTAGATTGGCTCAACAAATGTTTCATTGAACTACTAGATTGGCTCAACAAATGTTTCATTGAACTACTATATATATATATATTAACTCAAGTGTGGAATATTCTTATTTCTAATTTCGCTTCTTTCTTTTATTCATGACTGAGTGGGCTTTGTCTGTGTAAAAAAAAATCCGCTAAGACTATTATCGCAACTGTATAGTACATAGTCAAGTATAACAGAAAGCCAAATATATAAGTATATTCGTATACCTAACTTTATGGCCTCCTTCAGTGGAGAAGCGATTATATACTCATAGAAATGAGATTAAAGCCTGGGCAGTAGCTATAGTCGGAACGATGTCGGCCACACAGCAGCTCCTCCCTCTGTAGGCAGCTATCGTTCGTCTACATTAATTGCAATCTTCAAGGCTTTATGTTCATGCCCTGTGATAATTGATTCCCTCGTTAGAGGATACTACGTTATTTACTTTCTGACCAGGAAAAAAATTAATTATTGGATCCGATCATCCAATGGGCTAGAAGAAATATTTGTTAATTAAAAGATGTTAGTTGGGTATAACCTAAGAGCACAAACGACAAGATAAGGGAAATGACATTATGGTGCTCTAGATCATTTGTGTTTTTGTTAGTTGATGAGCTTATTTTAAGATGAAAACTATGTGTGAATGGATACACATTGTAAGCAGTTCGGCTTTATAGTTCTTAGAGCAGACAAGAAATGTTAAAACTTTTAAGACGACCTAATTCAAAATTCACTTTCACTATAGAGGCGCTGCAATCACTGCCACAGTATCATGAACTTCATTCCAATGAAGAAACGCACGTGATTTCAATAATAAGAATGTACATCAAATAAAAACAGGATTGACTTCTTTTAGCATATTTCAAGAGTATTTAGTGTGTGTGTGGTTTGTTTTTATTTATGTATATGACAAAGGCTAGAAAATAAAAAAAAAGATTTTGTGTTTATCTCAAACGTTACTTGCATGTGAAAGTCTTCTTTGCCAAATCAACGATTTTTTGGAAGCCCTTGAAAAGCGAATTTCAGAGGATATTTTTAGCATCCTTCAAGAGTTTAAGACAATGGTTTTCCATTCCTCGGAACATTGTTAACATCTAGTGCTCAGATAATGAACTGTAAACAACGCTCTATAGTATTGTGTTGTAGGTGAACATTTTAAATATTTTTTTATTTTTATTTTTGACATCTTTTTTCTTCTTAATTATTTCTACTTATTATGTTGTGTTGTGTTATGTTGTATTATGTTATGTTATGTTATGTTATGTTGTGTTATGTTATGTTATGTCATGTTATGTTGTGTTATGTTTATGTTAATGTTAATGTTAATGTTTATGTTAATGTTATGTTGCTAAACGAATAACAAGTAACATATGAAAATTTTGAAAGACAATTCATCCTTTAAAAATCCGACAACACACGATTGTATTACTCTACTCTTAAATAATTCAACGAATGTTTAGATCCACTCAGAGTATAAGAACATTGCAATGCTAGGCTTCGAGATCAAGACTTACAAGACAGGTCTCGAGATCAAGACTTACAAGGCAGGCCTAGAGATCAAGACTTTCAAATCAGGCCTAGAGATCAAGACTCACAAGACAGGCCTAGAGATCAAGACTTACAAATCAGGCCTAGAGATCAAGACTTACAAGACAGGCCTAGAGATCAAGACTTACAAGACAGGCCTAAAGATCAAGACTTACAAGACAGGCATAAAGATCAAGACTTACAAGACAGGCCTCGAGATCAAGACTTACAAGACAGGCCTAGAGATCAAGACTCACAAGACAGGCCTAGAGATCAAGACTTACAAGACAGGCCTAGAGATCAAGACTTACAAATCAGGCCTAGAGATCAAGACTTACAAGACAGGCCTAGAGATCAAGATTTACAAGACAAGCCTAGAGATCAAAACTTACAAGACAGGCCTCGAGATCAAGACTTACAAGACAGGCCTAGAGATCAAGATTTACAAGACAAGCCTAGAGATCAAAACTTACAAAACAGGCCTCGAGATCAAGACTTACAAGACAGGCATAGAGATCAAGACTTACAAGACAAGCCTAGAGATCAAAACTTACAAGACAGGCCTAGAGATCAAGACTTACAAGACAGGCCTAGAGATTAAGACTTACAAGACAAGCCTCGAGATCAAGACTTACAAGACAAGCCTCGAGATCAAAACTTACAAGACAGGCCTAGAGATCAAGACTTACAAGACAGGCCTAGAGATCAAGACTTACAAGACAGGCCTAGAGATCAAGACTTACAACACAGTGATAAAAATGTTTCTGAACGTCTAGCTATTTATTAAACTCCTTCATGAAAAACAAACGTACAACCTGGGATACCCGCTGACTAATGTCTATTCAAGATATAGATTGTGTAGATTCTAGATCAAATGTAATCTTAGTAGATAATATTTTCTACAAATTATAACGGTCAAACTAGAGTTTTCTCAGTGTGGCAATTAACTAGAAATTCTTTTCGCAAAAATATGCATCAACTTTCAAATTTCTATAAAAATCGTTGGAGCCGTTTTCGAGAACCGTGTCGTTGTTTTTTTTTTACCTGATGAAGACTTTACAAAGTGAGTATAGTAATTGTAGAAGAAAACAACTCTGTCCAACAGAATATTTGAGGCTACAGCTACAGTACTTTGTATCAGATTATGCTTCTCATTTTCTTACTTAATTCTGTTGACTACATCACAAGGTCTTCATGACTAGCAAAAACCTTCCTTCAGGGAACAGTACCAGGAAAAAGAAGAGGAAGCAGACAGACGAATGGGAAATAACATCAAAGAATGGAAAGCATGTCATTGAATGAAATTCAATCCAAGGCAAAAGACAGAGAGGAAATCGAGAAAGACAGTGGACAGATCTTGTGTGGTTCCCCAACGGTTCAACAAACTAAGGAATGGGTGAAGGTGAATGGGGAACATTGCACAGAATAGAGTTATGGGCCCTGGACGAGATGTTTCGTCCATCTGTATAATTTTATATATCTTCTATGGCCAGCGTTGAGTAGTATATTAAGGTATATCTACATTAAAACCAAGTCATTCTAGGCAAATCAAATGAGACTGCCTGATGTTATACACAAACATAAAATAATCTGCTGAGTAAAATGTTGATCTCTTGTCTTACTGGAAAGATTTGACTGTCTAGTGCTGAACCACGTTGTTGGAATATTTCCACATCAATAAAATTGGCGCCATTACGGAAATAGCAGCAGACGTGATCATGTTGGTGAAGAAAACGTGTTTCACAGTTTGTACAAAATATCCAAATAATTCAGCCCTATTTCTCTCTCTCTCTCTCTCTCTAGTCTCTGCATCCTGACTCTCTCCCTCTCTATATATCCCGTCTCTTTCTCTTTCTCTCTCTCTCTCCGTCTTTTACTCTCTTTTACGCTCTCTCACTCACTCTCTTTCTGCCCCTCTCTCTTTCTAGTTAACTCTCTCTCTCTCTCTCTCTCTCTCTCTCCATATCTCTCTATTTCTTGGTTAACTTTCTGTCTGTCTGTCTCTTTCTCTCTCACATTGGTTGTTGTTGGCTACATACAAGCTTCTGTGTTTTATGACTGTCTAGGTATATGTATGTTCTTCTATGTTCAGTTGTCTTCATATCTCTTTGTCTCTTTCTCTCTATCTCTCTCTCTGTTTGTTCTCTATCTGTTTTTCTATATGTCCCTCTCTCTCTTCGTCTTATCGTCTCCTTTACCTTTTCTGTCTTTTTCTCTCCTTTTTCATACTCTCTTTGTATCTGAATCTTTATTTCTGCCTATAACTTTGCGTCTGTCTCTTCTGTCTCTGTCCCTCTCACTCTCTCTGTCTCCTCTCTTCTGTCTCTGTCCCTCTCACTCTCTCTGTCTCCTGTATCTTCTGTCTCTGTCCCTCTCACTCTCTCTGTCTCCTGTCTCTTCTGGCTCTGTCCCCCTCACTCTCTCTGTCTCTTCTCTTCTGTCCCTCTCACTCTCTCTGTCTCCTGTATCTTCTGTCTCTGTCCCTCTCACTCTCTCTGTCTCCTCTCTTCTGTTTCTGTCCCCCTCACTCTCTCTCTGTCTCCTCTCTTCTGTCTCTGTCCCTCTCACTCTCTCTGTCTCCTCTCTTCTGTCTCTGTCCCTCTCACTCTCTCTGTCTCCTCTCTTCTGTCTCTGTCCCTCTCACTCTCTCTGTCTCCTCTCTTCTGTCTCTGTCCCTCTCACTCTCTCTGTCTCCTCTCTTCTGTCTCTGTCCCTCTCACTATCTCTGTCTCCTGTCTCTTCTGGCTCTTTCTTATTCTCTCTGAATGCTGACAATCTCCTTTTTTTTTTGTCAACACACTTTGTCATCCCCTGAATTCATTATCCCATTTCCTGATCTCTCATGGATAGACAGAGAGAACTAAGTTTAAAAAAAAAAAAGTGTTAATGACATCGCCTTGTTGAAAATCCATTAAACCTTGATTGATGAAAGTTCAAGGCCAGCCGATTTAAATTTAACAAAATTCTGTTCAAATGTTATGTGACAGTTTGTATGAATTTAAATTGCAGGGGGGGGGGATAAACTAATGATACTTATTTTTGGGAAGGGAGGAACTAATGAAACATATTTTAGGAAGGGAGGAACTAATAAAACATAACTTTGGTTAGGAAGAACTAATAAAACATATGTTAAGGAGGTGGAGTAACTAATGAAACATGTTAGAGAGAAGGAACTAATGAAACATACCATTGGGAGGGGAGGAACTAATGAAACGTATCTTTGGGAGGGAGGAACTAATGAAACATATCTTTGGGAAGGAGGAACTAACGAAACATATGTTAAGGAGGTGGAGGAACTAATGAAACATATGTTAGAAAGAATGAACTAATGAAACATACCATTGGGAGAGAGAGGAACTAATAAGACATATCTTAGGAAGGTGGAGGAACTAATAAAACATATCTTAGGAAGGGGGAGGAATAATGAAATATATCTTTC
>JAZGLO010005138.1:0-11510 GCA_036873155.1 Biomphalaria sudanica
ATATTTAAACAAATCTAGTACCCAGTAGGCCTACCGTACATTTGATTCAAGCTCGTCTACAGGTTACATTTAATTTAAGAAAGAACATATAGTCATAGAGGATTACCAAAGCAGCAAAATTAATAAATTTCTAATTATCAGTTCAAATACAGTACTTTATCCATGTATGTACAATGTGTTGTTTTTACTGAGAAAGTTTGACGCCCCCGTGCGGCCCCCACATTGCTAGCTACGCCTATTTCAAAGACATTCTTACAGTGCACACTAGACTCGACCTTACCTTATGTTAAAGTAGTACCGGTATAGCGTTATATCTGTATAAGGCTCCCTGTAAATTATTTGAAATCAAAGCATAATAATTTGTATTTGTACAGATTGGAAGCAACATTGAGCCTGACCTACCTCAAGTTGGGTCCACCAGTGGCGCTGGCGGAATCGTCGGAGTAGCTGTGTTAGAACTGTTTCAGGCTTGGAGATTTATGCAACATCCGTCATGGGAGGCCATCAAACTTGTATGTTTGGTAGCTTTGTTTTTATTTCTTGGAACTGTACATTTAATTAGTTTATTTGCTTTTATTGGAGGCGTTTTTGTTGGGATGATGGGCTGTTTGACTATAGTTCCGTATATAACTTTTGGCAGACGACTTAGTCATTTACGGTTTCGTCTGGTTCTCATTGGGTTTAGTTTGTTGCTGCCAACTTTGATTTCTATTCAAATTTTATTTCACTTTGTGCAAGACACAAAGCTGTGCCCTAATTGTGCAGAGCTCGAGTGTATCCAATACACATCTGTCATGTGTCAAACTTATAATAAATAAATGGTTCTGAAAATAAACTTATCATCACTTGTTTTACTTTTGTCATTTGTTGCTTAGTGTTGGAAATCCTTGGCAGTAAAATAAACTTTCTGCCACCTCTAGTGTTTAAGGCATTCTGAAAATAAGGTGACAAGATAAAATCACCAACAGGAAAGAGCAGGGTGCCATGACTATTATCAGCAGTAGATGGGGAGGGGGGATTGACTTTGGCTTGTACACCGAATGCCACAAGGTCAACATCTACGGGACATACCTAAGTATGGTGATCTAATGGAGGGCAGGAGAGCTACAAGTCCTTCACTCTTAAGATACACTGATACATGACATGAAGCACTTCAAGACAAACACCAACAGTTGGGAGAAAAAAAACCTAGCTGGGTCCACATGAAGGACAAGCATAAAGGAGGGGTCCTGGATCGCAGAGTGCAATGACAGAGAAGAAAAAGGAAAATACTGCAGCCTCAGGTGGGTACAAATGCCCAGCTAGTGAAGTAGAAAGGTCACTGTCACGTACACAGTATCTATATTTAGCTCGTCAGCAACCTCGGGTAATTTCTCACGTGGAGATATGTTAATTAGTGTAACTTGGGCTGCATTTATTGGTTGCAATGAGCTACGTTGGACACGTGACATTGCTTGAGCCCGGGAAGGTTCTGGTTTATAAGTCAGTCATTGTATGGAACTTGGAAGTGAAACATCTACTAAAGCTTTGTATTAGAACTCAATTATATTATTGTGTAGATCTATCATTTTATTCAAGTACGTTTAACCATTGTAATTATTTGTGAATAGCTTTTTCAAGTTCTGAATTAAAGTAATTGTTTTAGACGAAGAGGAGTTTCTTCATTGAATATAGTAACATACTTAGATCGACTTAGCGAATGACAACTTCTAGATGATCAACTGGCAACTAGATCTAGCTACTTCTATACGATCATCTTATTAAAAGAAGATTTCAAAATCCTCGGCAATCAATTGTGATAGTCACAGAGATGTTGAAAACAAATGTGAAGATTTGAGTTACCAAGTGTTTAAGACTAAGACTAAGACTGCTTTATTGATCCTTACGGAAATTTGTTGTGATAACAAGGACTCTTTTCTCATATAAAGACAACACAACAGAAAAATACACACAAATACAACAGACAACATAAAGAGTTCATTCAGCGACATATCAAGACTGCCTATTAGTCAATATACAGTACAGAATTTTCTTACAGCTATTTATCAATATTAAAAAAAAAACAAAAAAAAAAAACAACAACCTTGTGGTTCAGAAACATTATTTATTGTCTTTTGAGGCCAACTTAATTTGTTTGGCTTCAGGTTCCTCCTCCTCCTCCTCCCCTTCATTCAGAATGTCTTCATCACTGTTTGAGAGTTCATCAGAATAAGCTTTGAGCAGCCATCTTTTCTTACTTTCTAATGTTGAGATATTCTTGACTAACACAACAGATTTGCAGGTCTTTCTAGACTCTGTGTCAGAGGAAGAAAAAAATGTGTTTACTTACAAGCTAGACTACATGTTGGGAAACAAAAAATCAAATCTCTTTGAAAGAAAAATGACTAGAATAGTAATATAAGAAAATAGAGCACCAAGTTTATAAGTTATAAAGTTTAGGAAAGTGTTTCAACGAAATGGACAACCTCAAGAACTTATTAACAAACTCATCAGTATGCTTACTGGCATGCATCAAAACTGCTCTACAGTTTTTACATACAGCGTCTTTGGCTTGCGAGTGATTTAAACCAAACAATCTTCCTCTATCCAGAGTTAAGAATGAAATGACTGAATATAATGATGTATTATTGACAATGACTATAACAACTCATCAAAAAAAAAAAAAAAATTAGTATGACTTTAACAAGTTAACAAAACACATGTATGACCATAACAAGAAAATAAAATGTCATAACTTTATCAAAAGGATACAAATTGATGACATCATATGGACTTCTTAGATCAATAGGCTGAAATATTTTATTTAAAAAAGAGTTCAAATAGAAAAATCTCATTTAAAAACCAACAACACTAAAACTAAACGATGACAGCAACAGATACAGAACATGATACTACTTACGTTCTCAGCACCACTACTGATTAGAATATTCTGAAATAAAGTTCAAGCTTACAATACAACAAACTACACAAAAGTGCAAAAAAATGTTTTTCTTAGTATTCATATGTCAATAATATAATACAGGCCTTTAATTACAATATTGTTATAAACCTGGTGGTGTCACAGATGGGAGTAGTGGTGTGTGTGTGGTCAGCCGACGCAAATCGCCCCAGGCCAGCGCTAGACGAGCGGTCAACCGTGACGAGCTACGATGGTCAGCCGAGACGAGTGTCAACATGAAGGTTCGAGTAGGATCGGCGTCGTGAACAGAGCTCAGGAGCGTCACGATAGTTGTAGTCACCTGACCACCCAGAAACGTCGAGCGGCGTTCTGTCCGGTTCTAGAAGGCTAATAGGGACCCAATACAGCAAGGTTCACGACAGGGCTCAGAACACGGTCGACTACAGCACAGTTCAACGGTGTGGTTCTGTACGGAGCATTACGACGGTTCAGTGCGGAGTACTGTCAAGTACAGTTGAGACGACTGGCGTCTTAATCTTGGTCTGCGATCGAGTCCGACACAACGAGCCTAGTGTGTGAAGTCAGCCCTGAACTGTTTAACCCAGTGCAAGCCCGGAACGAGACGGAGAGGCCAGTGCAAGAGTTTGATACGGCGGTACGGTGTTATCGGAGAGATATTTGTACAGTGTACGTGTTGCCAATTGTACAGTATTGGCTGTGATTTATTCAACTATTAAAGTGTTACGTTACTTTGGAGCCCTGAGTTGTCAAGTTCTTTAAGTTGGGGGTGTATGGTGCAGTTTGCAGAGAGCCTGGATAGTGAGATTCGTAACAACTGGTGTCAGAAGTGGGATCGGATCGTATCGGATAGGGACGGATCTACTATGGCTCATCTGAAACTGCTGTACGAACTCGAATTGAAAGAACTGAAGCGAGAGCTACGTGATCGAGGGCTGAAGACAAGTGGAAACAAAGAAACCTTACAAGCACGCCTCCGGGAAGACATAATAGAAGAAGAGGAAGATCCAGACACGTATCTTTTTCAAGTAGAACCAAATATGGAGGAGCTCTTGAGCTCAATGCTAGGAAACATCAATTCCAAGATAGATGCCATGGACACCAAAGTAGATGCCAAGATAGATATCATTGTCTCGGGAATCAAAACCGAGTTAGTGGCTTTGAACCAACGCATACCTGCTGTGGAGGAGAGAATCACCAATACTGATGTTTGTCCAGATGATAAAACCAGTGAGAGGAGCCTTGGTGGTGATCATGAGAACCCATTGAAACCTGACGAATCCGTTGAGAGACATATGCAAGTCGAGAGATACCAGCCAGGTCCGGACCTAACAGCCGTTGGTCCAGCTGCCAAGACTGGAGGTGAAAGTCCTGATGGTGGTGAAGAGAATCCAAGGAAGCTTGACGCTGAAGTTGATGGACATTCGCACGATGAAAGTCATCAACAGGTCTGAAACCAACAGGCGATTGGCCCGATACTGAGACGAGAGAGAGAGGTCCTGATGGTGGTGAAGAAAGCCGAATGGAGCCTGAAGCCGAAGACGAGGGACCTTTGCACGAGGAATGTTACCAACCTGCCCCACGAGCATGCTCTCCAGACAAGGCTAAAGATGATGACCTGTCCCACAATTCCCTGTCCTGTGGATTTGAAGCCCATCTCAGTCCTTCTTCGCAAAGCCCTA
This sequence comes from Biomphalaria sudanica, assembly GCA_036873155.1. Taxonomy (NCBI): domain Eukaryota; kingdom Metazoa; phylum Mollusca; class Gastropoda; family Planorbidae; genus Biomphalaria; species Biomphalaria sudanica. The sequence goes on from JAZGLO010005138.1 coordinate 4,600, forward strand.
TGAAGTCACCTCTTTGGCCATCGATCTTGGTATTCCCTGCCCTTACATCCTATACCTCTCCATGTGTCAAGTGGCTGCCCTCAGTACAGAACGACAAGAGACTGATGCGCCCACAAAGTCACTGCAACAAGTGGAAAATAAACTGGAGGAGAAGAAGGCGACGTTTGCGTAGTCTAACATGCATGGTGATGCAACCAGGGAATCACTGCAGTCACATGAAGACCAACTGGCGGAGAAGAAGAAGAAGGCAACTTTTGAGTGCAACATGGATGATGATGCGACCACAACATCGATTCAACCAGATGAAGGCTAACTGAAGAAGAAAACGTTTTCTGAATTCCACATGGATGGCGATGAAAGCACCACGGCTAGGCATCCAGGTCAAGGCAAACTGGAGGAGAAGAAGGAAGCGACCATTGCTGACTGCAACATGGATGGCTCCGTCAAACTCAAGAGGCAAGCCAATCGCCACCGATTGACACCCACCTACAGCGATGAAACTTCACAGCCAATGTCATGAGGTTGATTCTGTCCTGGACGGACAGATCTAAGGAGGGGGCAGTGTTTTAAACCTGGTGGTGGCACAGATGGGGGTAGTGGTGTGTGTGTAGTCAGCCGACGCAAATCAACCCAGGTCAGCACTAGACGAGCTGTCAACCGTGACGAGCTACGACGGTCAGCCGAAACGAGTGTCAACATGAAGGTTCGAGTAGGATCGGCGTCGTTTACAGAGCTCAGGGGCGCCACCCAGAAACGTCGAGCTGCGTTCTGTCCGGTTCTAGAAGGCTAATAGGGACCCTATATAAGAACGAAGGTGTCGCAGTCAAGACGGTTGAGAAAAGGGGCTCAATACAGCAAGGTTCACGAGAGAAGGTTCACAACAGGGCTCAGAACACGGTCGACTACAGCACAGTTCAACGGTGTGGTTCTGTACGGAGCATTACGACGGTTCAGTGCGGAGTACTATCAAGTACAGTTGAGACGACTAGCATCTTAATCTTGGTCTGCGATCGAGTCCGACACAACGAGCCTAGTGTGTGAAGTCAGCCCTGAACTGTTGAACCCAGTGCAAGCCCGAAACGAGACGGAGAGGCCAGTGCAAGAGTTTGATACAGCGGTACGGTGTTATCGGAGAGATATTTGTACAGTGTACGTGTTGCCAATTGTACAGTATTGGCTGTGATTTATTCAACTATTAAAGTGTTACGTTACTTTGGAGCCCTGAGTTGTCAAATTCTTTAAGTTGGTGGTGTATGGTGCAGTTTGCAGAGAGCCTGGATAGTGAGATTCGTAACAATATAAATGATGACCAATAAACAAATGAAATCTACACAAGATATGACATTGATGCACTTGAGTTTTGTATGTGTGGTTAATTTATGTTATTTAATTTAAATTAGCATACTAAAAATACTCATATCTTACCTTTTGACATGTTGCTGCAACTAGATTCAAAGCATTTGATATAACTTGTCTTTTGACAGTGCTATTAGTTAGAGCAGGACTGTATTGAATTTCAAAATGAATGCCTCTTGATGCTGCCTGATAACACACATAAAAGATGGTTAAATCTGAATTGGTTAATGTAACATAAATTAGAAATGTTCCTTTTATGCATGTAACTTAATGTACAAGCAACTATTGAATTGAAGAAAAAGGTTAAAGTTAAAGTGATGAAAGATTGGTCTATTTGTAAGGAAGTTGATGAAAATCTCACATAATTTCTTATAATTTAGGGCCACCATAAAACCACATTCAAATAACATGAGTTTTACCAACAAAGGTATATCTCCAATACAGCCTCCTAAAAATTTCTACACTCAATATACCATCCTTCACCAAGACCTTAACTGGACCAGACTTTGGTTTGACGGGAGCCATCATGACCATCATGATCTTCTTTAGCAAAATTGGCAAACAAATATGTAATATCAGTCCATGAAGCAGAGTATCCAACTTACTAGACTAAGGAGCTGTCTTTTGAGTACAAATCCTATAGTTTCTGTCAGGTCCAGGCATATTATGTCAACTTCTAACGTTTCACAAGCCAACTGCAGTACAGAAACAACCACAACAAACAATTAAAATACATTCACAGCTAATTATTATTTTGTAAACTGTTAGTAATGTCAACCCAATTCAATTGCAAGTTTATTGATATTTAGATACATGTTCCTTTAAAAAAAAAAAAAAATTTTCTGGACAATAATTGAAAATAAATACATAACATATAAAAATATTTATGAAAAATAACAATTTGAAAGACAGTAAAAATTGTTTAATCTTAATTTGAATGAAAAATAAAATGAGATGTTACAACAACTTGATAGAAAACATGATCATCAGAAATATTTTTTTAAAATATTTTTTTAAATACTATTTAAATGACGTTTTAAAATCAAAACCTTATTTTTCACAGTTAACTGTTATTGAAAAATTAAATATTCCTATTTTCTTTAAATGGGGGTGTGCTGGCTGAGTGGTTAAGCACATGGTTTTTGAACCTGGGGTCAAATCTCTACGCTCAAAGAAGACTGGTATTTTGAATTTCAGAATTTTTATGGTGACCATGAGTACACCCTACTCTAATGGGTACTTGATTTTAGTTAGGGAAGTAAAGGCAGTTGGTCACATGACACCCTCCTTGTTAACCATTGGCCAAAGAAATGGATGACCTTAACATCGTCTGCCCTACAGATCACAAGGTCTGAAAAGGGAACTTTACTTTTATTTCTTTTTATGAATCATGTGGTTAAAGTTTTTTCTAAGGATTACATTTAAAGTTTCTAACCTTATTGATGATTCAAAATCACTTAACAATTTCCTTAAATGCTTTGAAAGAATATTGAACAATAGAGCACTCTCATAACTAATTGAAAAATTAAACTTTTTTATGAAAGTTTTTAAATAAGTATTTCAACAAGCCAGTATATTTTCAAACATTACCTGAAATGTTTTACTGCTTGTTGGTTGAACAGCCAATATATCATACATTTGTAAATCGGCATTGCCCTAGATAACATTAAATATACATTTAAAAGAAAATCATATTAGTTTTTGTAAATATAAATAATATACATATTTATATACACTATAAAGTAGAATGTAAGTCGTATGGATGTATGTATGTGCCGAACAGAAATCAAAAACCTTTTGACCAATCTTGATAAAACTTGGCAGAAATGTTCCTTGGGTATTAACGTAGAATGTAGTTTATGTATTGTAGCCCTGAAACAAACTGAAGACCCTCAAAAAAAAATTGCCCAACTCTATGAAAGTATAGTATCTTATAAATCTACGTCATGTTTACCATGTTGACATTAGAAAAGATCGAAAGGATTTAAATCTAGATCTAATTTTAAGAACTACAGTTTCCACAGATAGTTTTTTACTTTGACACATGAAAATTACAAAATATAGTCAATTGATTTCATTATTTAATAAAACTAAGCTTCAAATTTGTGTTTCAAAAGTATTTCTACATAAATTGGTTCCTTATACCTGCAAATTTAGAATTCCTGACGTACATTCTTTCATTAGACATTACCCGGAAGGTTACACATCTCTCTATTCCTAGGTCTAAATCTCTAATTGAACTCTAAGATGATATAACTTTTTATAGTTTTTATAGATATTTTTATAATTAAACACATGAACATACTAATTATAGTCCATTCAATTCATATTTTAATCAAATTAACATTCAAATTTTTTTCTAAAGCATTTTACATACATTCATTCACCATTAGTGCAACTCTATTCTTGATATCACATGCTTCTAAATATAGATATATACACAAGCCAATGTTTTCATTAAAAAAATTGGATTCAGGTCAATTAGCTATTTTTAGGTCCATTCATAATATTTTTTTATTCATGAATTCATGCATTCGTTTTATTCGTTTTTTAATATCTGTCTAGTATACATATATATATAAAACTTTATATATATATATAAGACTATAGCAAGTGCTAACTTTAAAAATTTTTTTTATAATTTTAATTGATTTAGATTTATTTATTTGTATTTCAACTACAGGTGATTTTTCTTAAACAAGATTTGTCATTATTTATACAGTTCCAGATTATTCATAATTATCATCTATTCAATAATAGTTTAATGATTTTCTTAAAATAAAAAAATAGTCTGTAAATGTGTAAATTAAATAACTTTAAAAATACCAATTTGTGAGTATTTGAATCATCTTGCAACACAGCTGTGATTCTTGACAACTGTTGAATTTTTTTACCTTTTGACTGTTAAGAAATTAAGAGAATCATTGAGAATATATATAATGAGATCTACTTATTACTTAGGCTTTTTTTTTTACCTGCACATAAAATCTGCAAGGAAATAAAATCATGACCGATTCTACAGATTGCAATGCTATATAGATTATGTAGAGCATGATGCTCTTGGAACAAATGTAAGACATATTTTTGTTAGGGTGCAGATGGATATATAAATAACAATAATATTAAATTCCAAAAAAGAAGATTAATTATTAAAATTTAATCATTAAGCATATACCGGTACAGCGTTTTATCTTTAAATAGTTACATAGAATTTCTATAATGGTTATAAAAAAACAACAACAATACAACCAACTTCTTTTACCTGAAGTGATGCAATACTTTTTTCATTCAAAAGTATTTCTGAAGGTGGTGTGATTTTAATCTAGCAAATATAGAAATTTCTAAAATTATTATGCATTCAAAATATAGTAACTAGAATGTCACTAAGGTAATTAAACTTTGTAGTATCAGCTAAAGAAGTAAGACAAATATCCACATTTTCAAATGACACCTTTTGATCTTTCTTTTTTTCTTTATTTCCTTGTAAGCTTTGCAGATTATTGTTTACTATGACTGACTCATAGCCCACTGTGAAAATAGAAGAGGCATGAAATTTACTTTATAAAACCAAACAAAAAGAGATGACACTGAGCTTTACAGTAGCATGGACCTGAAATTGAATCCTGGTCCTTGGACTGAAATTGAACAAAACTAAAAGATATCTCAGAAAAACTAAACATTTTCAAATACATTTACCATTCATTTCTGTACCTCATAATTTAGAATGCTTTAATTTAAGCTAAACCCCAGCTCCCACTGAGTAAACTTATGATATGATAATCCCCATAGTTGGCTCAACCTTTTTTGACAAAAAACATTAAACTCATTGTAGTTGTTGCATTGAGAGTGACTGTGATTTGTCTTGTAAGTTACTGATTACTAGTCAGTAAATCTAGTCTAGTATTACTACTAGACTCTAGATTATATATATATCAAACAATATATATTGTTATATATATAACAAATCACTCCGCCTACAAAAACCAATGCCTACCAAGTGGTGGTTCTCTCAACCCTTCTATTTGGCTCTGAGACATGGACACTATACAGAAAACAACTAAGACTTCTTGAGCGCTTTCACATAAGATGTTTGCGCTCCATCATGGACATATGGTGGCAAGACCCCACTACAAACAGCGATGTCCTTGCGAACGCTGTATGGACAGTATAGAGGGACTTCTTATGGTCTAACAGTTACGCTGGGCAGGGCACGTATCCCATATGGGAGACGAATGTATGCCAAAGGCAGTCCTTTTTGGTGAGCTGAAAGGTGGTTGACGTAACAGAGGCACCCCACAGAAACGCTTCAAAGACCAGCTTAGGCGTCAACTTTCCTTGGCTGACATAGAAGAGAGCACCTGGATGCATGCAGCCTCAGAACGATACAGATGGAGGTTTCTCACGAAGGCCGCGGGATACACATTTGAGACCAAAAGAAAATCTGCTGCCGAGGACAAAAACAAAATCTCAAAGAACCCCATTTTTTTTAAATGCCAAGAATTTACTGTCTAATTTATTAAATATATAAATATATTAAATATTTTTTTCAAAGCATTTAATTAAAAAAAAAAAAAAATGTTTACTATTATAACTGCAGAATTTAAATATGATATATATATTTTATATATGTCAATAACTCAAATGTGAAAATCCATAAGATTTTCACTTCAAAGAAAATGAATCTGAGTAAGATTACTAAGAAAAAGAAGAATTAATAAAAGTTCAAAGATTCTACTAAAATTACTAGAATTACCAGTACACTGTTAGTGTTACTAACTCTGTTACTGTAAATTATATATAACTAAAGTCAGTAAAGTGTAACAGTAATAAATGAGTAATGATAAAAATGAATGAGAAAAAAAAAGGGACAGTCGTGATTCGACTTTTAAACTATATTGAATTTAATTTATTTATTCAAATTTATTGAATTTGAAACTTACATTCTATTGCAACTTCGATTAAATCAAACAGTTTTTCTGGTGTTTGACATTTAATGTTAAAATCGCAATATGCTGGAAGCGCCATAATCATAATGATAATGTAGATTTTAAAAGTGTGGAATTTTTATCTAGATCTAAACGTCTAGATCTAGTCTAGATTCTAGAGATAAATGAATGTTTGCAAGCAGATTATCCAGATCACAGAATCACTAGAAACAGAAAAAGAGTTGATTATAATTATACTACATGTAGCCTACTTTCATTTTTAACCTTTTCTATTCGCACGAAAATACTTATACGAAGTCTAAGAAGCTCTATTAACACTAATTTATTTTTTTTTTTACACTTGCCGTTTTTGAGTATTTAAATATAGATTTATACAAATTGGGTTCACATGGAAATGTGAAAATGCGTGGCAAATGAGACATTTAATTTTACATATAGATATCTAGATCTAGGTCTACACATTATTTCTACATATTACATACATATATAAAGCCCTCACCTCCCCCCCCCCCATTTTTTTTTGGCTACGCTCATAGAATTTAGTGACTGTAGTTCGCTTTAATTTTATATTAAAGATGTGGTTTTTAGCTTCAGACCCGGCTGAAGGAT
>JAZGLO010005139.1:0-46725 GCA_036873155.1 Biomphalaria sudanica
CCATCTCCCACATTTCCATCTCCCACATTTCCATCTCCAACATTTCCATCTCCTACATTCCCATCTCCCACATTCCCATCTCCTACATTCCCATCTACCACATTCCCATCTCCCACATTTCCATCTCCCACATTTCCATCTACCACATTTCCATCTCCCACATTCCCATCTCCCACATTTCCATCTCCCACATTTCCATCTCCCACATTTCCATCTCCCACATTTCCATCTCCCACATTCCCATCTCCCACATTCCCATCTCCCACATTTCCATCTCCCACATTTCCATCTACCACATTTCCATCTCCCACATTTCCATCTCCCACATTTCCATCTACCACATTTTCATCTCCCACATTCCCATCTACCACATTTTCATCTCCCACATTCCCATCTACCACATTTCCATCTCCCACATTTCCATCTCCCACATTTCCATCTCCCAAATTTCCATCTCCCACATTCCCATCTACCACATTTTCATCTGCTACATTCCCATCTGCCACATTCCCATCTCCCACATTCCCATCTACCGCATTTTCATCTCCCATATTCAAATCTACCACATTTCCATCTCCCACATTTCCATCTCCCACATTCCCATCCCTCACATTTCCATCTCCCACATTCCCATCTACCACATTTTCATCTCCCACATTCCCATCTCCCACATTGCCATCTCCCACATTCTCGTCTCCCACATTTCCATCTCCAACTTTTCCATCTCCCACATTCTCATCTCCCACATTCCCATCTCCCACATTCCCATCTTCCACATTCCCATTTCCCACATTTCTATCTCCCACATTACCATGTAACACATTTCCATCTCCCACATTTCCATCTCTTACATTCCCATCTAACACATTTCAATCTCCCACATTTCCATCTCCCACATTTCCATCTCCCACATTTCCATCTCCCACATTACCATCTAACACATTTCCATCTCCTACATTTCCATCTCATACATTTCCATCTCCCACATTTCCATATTCCACATTCAGATCTCCAACATTCCTATCTCCCACATTCAGATCTCCCACATTTCCATCTCTCACATTAAGATCTCCCACATTCACATCTTCCACATTCCCATCTCCCACATTCAGATCTCCCACATTCACATCTCCCACATTCCCATCTACCACATTCCCATCTCCCACATTCAGATCTCCCACATTCCCATCTCCCACATTCCAATCTACCACATTTCCATCTCCCACATTTCAATCTCCCACATTTCCATATTCCACATTCAGATCTCCAACATTCCTATCTCCCACATTCAGATCTCCCACATTCCCATCTCCCACATTTCCATCTCTCACATTAAGATCTCCCACATTTACATCTCCCACATTCCCATCTCCCACATTCCCATCTCACACATTCACATCTCCCACATTCCCATCTCCCACATTCCCATCTCCCACATTCTCATTTCCCACATTCAGATATTCCACATTCCCATCTCCCACATTTCCATCTCCCACATTCTCATTTCCCACATTCAGATATTCCACATTCCCATCTCCCACATTTCCATCTCTCACATTTCCATCTCCCACATTCCCCTCTCCCACATTCCCCTCTCCCACATTCCCCTCTCCCACATTTAGATCTTCCACATTCCCATCTCCCACATTCCAATTTCCAGCATTCCTATCTCCCACATTCAGATCTTCCACATTCCCATCTCCCACATTCCCATCTCCCACATTTAGATCTTCCACATTTCCATCTCCCACATTCCCATTTCCAGCATTCCTATCTCCCACATTCAGATCTTCCACATTCCCATCTCCCACATTCAGATCTTCCACATTCCCATCTCCCACATTCAGATCTTCCACATTCCTATCTCCCACATTCAGATCTTCCACATTCCCATCTCCATCATTTAGATCTTCCACATTCCCATCTCCCACATTCCCATTTCCAGCATTCCTATCTCCCACATTCAGATCTTCCACATTCCCATCTCCCACATTCCCATCTCCCACATTCCCATCTCCCACATTCCCATCTCCTACATTCAGATCGTCCACATTCCCATCTCCCACATTCAGATCTTCCACATTCCCATCTCCCACATTTAGATCTTCCACATTCCCATCTCCCACATTCCCATTTCCAGCATTCCTATCTCCCACATTCAGATCTTCCACATTCCAATCTCCCACATTCCCATCCCCCACATTCCCATCTCCCACATTTCCATCTCCCACAATTCCACCTCCCACATTTCCATCTCCCAAATTTCCATGTCCCACATTTCCATCTCCCACATTTCCATCTCCCACATTTCCATCTTCCACATTCCCATCCCCCACATTCCCATCCCCCACATTCCCATCCCCCACATTTCCATCTCCCACATTCCCATCTCCCACATTCCCATCTCCCACATTCCCATCTCCCACATTTCCATCTCCCACATTCCCATCTTCCACATTCCCATCTTCCACATTCCCATCCCCCACATTCCCATCTCCCACATCCAGATCTTCCACATTCAGATCTTCCACATTCCCATCCCCCACATTCCCATCCCCACATTTCCATCTCCCACATTCCCATCCCCCACATTCCCATCTCCCACATTCCCATCTCCCACATTGCCATCTCCCACATTCCCATCCCCACATTCCCATCTTCCACATTTCCATCCCCCACATTCCCATCCCCCACATTTCCATCTCCCACATTCCCATTCCCCACATTCCCATCTCCCACACTCCTATCTCCCACATTCCCATCTCCCACATTCCCATCTTCTACATTCCCATCCCCCACATTCCCATCTCCCACATTCCCATCTCCCACATTCCCATCTTCCACATTCCCATCTCCCACATTCCCATCTCCCACATTGCCATCTCCCACATTCCCATCCCCACATTCCCATCTTCCACATTTCCATCCCCCACATTCCCATCCCTCACATTTCCATCTCCCACATTCCCATTCCCCACATTCCCATCTCCCACACTCCTATCTCCCACATTCCCATCTCCCACATTCCCATCTTCTACATTCCCATCTCCCACATTCCCATCTCCCACATTCCCATCTCCCACATTCCCATCTTCCACATTCCCATCCCCCACATTCCCATCTCCCAAATCCAGATATTCCACATTCAGATCTTCCACATTCCCATCCCCCACATTCCCATCCCCCACATTTCCATCTCCCACATTCCCATCCCCCACATTCCCATCTCCCACATTCCCATCTCCCACATTTCCATCTCCCACATTGCCATCTCCCACATTCCCATCCCCCACATTCCCATCTTCCACATTTCCATCCCCCACATTCCCATCCCCCACATTTTCATCTCCCACACTCCTATCTCCCACATTCCCATCCCTCACATTTCCATCTCCCACATTCCCATCTTCCACATTCACATCTCCCACATCCCCATCTCCCACATTTCCATCTCCCACATTTCAATCTCCCACATTCAGATCTTCCACATTCCCATCTCCCACATTCAGATCTTCCACATCCCCATCTCCCACATTTCCATCTCCCATGTTCATATATCAAATATTTAGAGGATAAAGAAATTGTAACAATGTAATCTTATTGTAAGAACTAAGATGGATGCTGGTGAATCTACTCTTTATATTCAATGCATGACACATTGTAGATGAAAGTGAGTACACACACTTTATAAATAATTCAAAAAAAGTAGCAATTAGTGCACATTGTATTCATTTTTAAATTACTTTTTAAAATACACATCTTTCTTAAGTATGACAAACGTCTTATCTTATCTTATAAATCACAGACAAAAAAAATTACGTCCTATGCATATCCACGTATTCATCTAATCTTGCATGTTAACTCGAGACTTAAGCTCTTACTAAGTCATTGGTTTTTCTGGTCTGGAACGAAAGGCTATTTAATATATCTTCTCCAGTCAGATCTCTCTGTTTTTCGCCATTGAAAGTAAAAGTCTCTGGACCATACAGCCCCTCCGTGGGTTTTCATTCGCCACGTCTGCGTTTGGAAGAGGAGAGTAGTGCTGCTCATTCCCCCCCCACACACACACTCACGAAGAGGAGACCAAAGGCGTGAGTTGTTAGCCGTCTCATTTCAGCGCTACTGTACAGCCCAGGTAGAGGATGTCTGACAAGGTAGGACTGAATTGTTATAAACTTTTGTCCCCCTCCCCACCATTTTATGTAAATACATATCTTTATTTCATATGAAACCTGCTCAGAAAACGTTTTCTTAAATCTCTTTTCACTTTACGAAACAAACAAACTTGTCTCTTTTTTTATTTTGTACAAATGTTTAAACAATTATCGGATTAATCAAAAACGTTCTTTTACTTTCCGAGATGTTTTCAATCAAATTCATTATTTTTCATTACTTATTTATTCTCTACCGTGGACGCGTAGAGACACACGCGAGTCATGAACAAAACAACGCGTAGTGATACATAAATAGAGAAAACATAAATGATTGCAGATCTCTCTTCGCGTATTGTAAACAACAGAATAGAGCGCCACCTCGTGAGAAGAGCAAACAGAGGAGACAACTGCAACAAACAAACTCCCTTTAGCATCACAAATACAAAATGACAACAACAACAACAAACAAAAAGTGACAAAAGTACTACGTCATGTACATGAGATGAAAAATGTTTTCAAAATCCAATGATAAAAGTGTCCTTGCTGAAGTTGAAACACATCCCACGCCACATAATTACCTCCCCTCACACCGATATACACACCACTCACACACACATGGATTCTCTTTCCATCACACCACATACTCTTACACCCGCAATTATACTCACTGAAAATGGGATTTCAATCTTAGAATTGTTCGTTTTGGGTTCTATATTCAATTTCAAAATGAAACTTGTGAAATATGTTTCTAGAAGCTTCCTAAAAGACTTTTATAACATCTCAATTTCAAGGAAAGTGAATCCGTCTCCAGTTAGACAATTTCAACTCTTTATCTTCTCACACATTTATCTTCGGATACTTGTGTGGTCAATCTGTTTATCTCCAGACTACCTATGTGGTCACTCCATTTATCTTCGAATACCTGTGTGGTCAATTCATTTATCTTCGGATACCTGTATGGTCACTCTATTTATCTCCAGGCAACCTATGTGGTCACTAAAGTAGTCCCTCTGAGTATCTTTTGGGTAACAAACAGTTCGCTTTTCAATTTCCGATTGAGATTCTGCAGAAGATAGTTTGAATTAATTATCAACGGATTTCTTAGCCAATAGACTCCTCAATGTCCCCTTAGCCTATACACTCCTCAATATCCCCTTAGCCTGGTCTACTCCTCAATATCCCCTTAGCCTGGTCTACTCCTCAATATCCCCTTAGCCTGGTCTACTCCTCAATGTCCCCTTAGCCTGGTCTACTCCTCAATGTCCTATAAACCTGGTTTAGGCTACTCCTGAATGTCCTATAAAACTGGTTTAGGCTACTCCTCAATGTCCTATAAACCTGGTTTAGGCTACTCCTGAAAGTCCTATAAAACTGGTTTAGGCTACTCCTCAATGTCCTATAAACCTGGTTTAGGCTACTCTTGAATGTCCTATAAAACTGGTTAACTCCTTATGTCCTGTAAACCTAATGTATTTCTAAGTGTCCTCTAGAACTGGTCTACTCCTCAATGCCGTCTTCCTTTTTGATAAGTATATAAGAAGTCATACACACATCGTCACTTTTGTTTTCCAAGCTTTGATTCACCAGATACTGCGCTTTGTCGAGTTCCTTTTGTAACGCTAATTTATCTTCAACAATTTCCATACCATCAACGTTTTTGGCTTAGATACAGCTGGGTGAAGTTTGTCTACAAATGCTATTCACATATATATCTATCAGCCGGCTATCGGTTATATTTGTGCTAGATACGATAAAATACGAAACTCACTCATAATCTGCGGACACAAAAAAAAGCCTTATTGTTATTTGCATAAAAATACCTATGTACAGAGATTAATTGAAATCCCACGAAAAGGCTGTTATAAAATCGCAAGAAAGATGACGCCTATTCTAAGCTATCCAGACAAGATCAGCGTCTAATCTTTCGACTCAGAACCGGACTCAACAGAAAGAACAACATATGTTTCGGAAGCTCAAAATTGGAACCAGTGAAATCTACCCATGTGGAGTGTCACCAGTGAATGCTGACCATGTAGGTCAAAACTGCATTCTTTACCAAGAGGCCCGAACAAGAAAGACACAGGCCCTAAAACACCCTTATAGAAAGAAAACTTTATGGAGAGCTCTCTGATTTGGAAACCACTGCGCAGTTCATCTCATCTATTGGTCTAGTCATCTGAACGCTCCAACATAAATATGAGAACGAGGATGAAGAAGAAGCTGTTATCTAAAAAATAACAACCTAGGAATGGCCTAGCTGGGGAGTATGAAAACTTCAGAATTGCAAACCGTCGAAGCAATCTAAATGGGCAACAGTTTTGTTGTCAATACACTCATGCTGTATGATTCAAACTGGCGACATTCTGTTCCATTGTATTTTTGTAACTGGGTTGGCAGGAAAGTGTAACAGGGATTGATTTCTTGTTGACAGCCAAGCTCCTCTCACGTATAGGGACAAATAGCTTCAAGACTTTAACACAGTTCAAATATTTTCCTTTCATATTGGAGTGAAGGTGAGTTGGATTAATCGGATTAAAGGATTGTTGATCTGAAGGTCAGTCATTTCAAATATCTTTCAAAGACTTGTTTCGAAGCAACCTCTGTCCAAGTGTTCATATTTGAAAGATTTGAAGATGATTAAATATTACGTTTTAAATCAGGTATAAATGATGTATTGAGGCCTTTAATGATATGTGTGTGTGTGTGAATGTGATTATTGACTTTCATAGTTTGAGTGGGATGGGGGTTGGGGTGATGTAGACGTCACGATACACATTTATGAATGTCTTCATGGGAAAAAAATAAATTAGCATAAAAATAAAATTGTGTATTCTCGTGAAGCTTTCCTTGGTTAGAGGAATGTTTGAATACATTGATTTAAAAGTCACCTAGTGCAATTGGATCTGTCCTCTTTCAGACTGCAGTAGATCATGTATATCATGTATTGGACTGCGTGTGTTTTGGTTGTGGGTTTATGTCCAAGCACAAAACACAGGCCTACACACAAAACACAGGCCTACACACAAAACACAGGCCTACACACAAAACACAGGCCTACACACAAAACACAGGCCTACACACAAAACACGGGCCTACACACAAAACACGGGCCTACACACAAAACACAGGCCTACACACAAAACACAGGCCTACACACAAAACACAGGCCTACACACAAAACACAGGCCTACACACAAAACACAGGCCTACACACAAAACACAGGCCTACACACAAAACACAGGCCTACACACAAAACACAGGCCTACACACAAAACACAGGCCTACACACAAAACACAGGCCTACACACAAAACACAGGCCTACACACAAAACACGGGCCTACACACAAAACACGGGCCTACACACAAAACACAGGCCTACACACAAAACACAGGCCTACACACAAAACACAGGCCTACAAAACTTCTTTTCAAATCTGTTTCTTTTAGAATGTTGTTTTTTTGTATTATTTTGTTCATCATTTTTAATTATTGTTTTCCGAATCGAAAAAAAAAAAAGTTTGTTGTTTCCTCCCACTTGTCCTAGTTTTAAATAGTAGATGTACCGCTCTACATTCTTGGAATACTTTCTTTGTATTTTAATGCCTCTTCCCCCCTCCCTTCCTTATAGATACTTAAGCTTTTGTTCTAGCATGATATTCTAACAATTCAACAATTCTATTTGTTTTTCCAAAAGGCACAAGTGCAACAATAATAACAATATACAAATAATTCAACATTCGCGTTATCAATGCACAGACTCTTAGACAATGTGCACAGGGCCGGATGTACCTAAAGGCAACGCAATCTAGAGCTTAGGGCCCCAGATAAATATCTAGCACTGACATAGAATATCTGACTTATAAAGGTCCCTATCTCTCCTCTGCCTGTGGTCCCTTCCAGCCCTAACCTTTATGATCTCATACAGGTCCCCAAAAGTGCCTAAATATCTCGAATAGTTTAGAGCCTTTTCTAAGCCTAAATACGGCTCAAATGTGCTAATACCGGGTCTAAAAAAACTTCTATATAGCTCTTTTACCAATAATATGTTGTTCATCATTGATCATTTTGTAAACAAATTCACATCATTGTGAAAAGCATTGAACTGTTCAACGCATCGCTGCTTCCCACACTTGTGTTAACAGGATTAGAATTGTGTTGCGCTATTGCTTTCAACTAGATCTAGATCTCTATAAATTGTTGACTATTTTAGCAAAGACAGACATTAAACTTGCCTGCTATTAAAACTCAATTAAAAGAATTTTTAGTTCGAAATATAGGCATTTACAAAGTAAACAAGTTAGATCTAAAAACAAGTAAATATAAAAATACTTTAAAAAAAAAGACGCAAACTTTATAATGAGTGAAATTAGTAGAATTTCAATTGGCGAACTGACATTAGATGGGGCGGTTGGTCGTTGTGCTGGCCACATGACATTAGATGGGGCGGTTGGTCGTTGTGCTGGCCACATGACATTAGATGGGGCGGTTGGTCGTTGTGCTGGCCACATGACATTAGATGGGGCGGTTGGTCGTTGTGCTGGCCACATGACATTAGATGGGGCGGTTGGTCGTTGTGCTGGCCACATGACATTAGATGGGGCGGTTGGTCGTTGTGCTGGCCACATGACATTAGATGGGGCGGTTTGTCGTTGTGCTGGCCACATGACATTTACCTTGAGCTACAGTAACAGATGACCTTTACATAGATCATCAGGTCTGATAAAGGTGCTTTTACTTTTTATATTACTAACTCTTTTTGCCATCTTGCGTATGTCGACTTGATAAGAAAACTGTTTGTTTTTTTTACATTGGAAATAATGACTATAAATTTTATGCAAAGATATACGAATTTTTCAGGTATATACATCATTAATCCAGATCTAGCTTCTATGACATGGTTAGGATTTTAATAAGTCACGAACTTTCTAGATAATTGAATCAGGACCTTAAAAAATCTCTGGTTAATGAGGCCCTAAACTAGAAAGATTCACATTGACTGTAATGAAAGTTAGTTGTATGGTAGCAGTTACTTTGCGTGTTGAAGGCTAATGAAATAAATCAATGCCACGAGCTATTGTTTTAGAAATCAATAGCAATAAGTTAATTGTATCCATTAAGTTAAGAAGAGCAACGAATGTGATGCAGAACTATTTAAAGCCTAAGATTTTCAGACTTTCATTTATCTGCCGCTTTTCATAATGTCGTAAACTTAGATTTGGATCTGGATCAAGTTTTCGGTTAAGTGTTCAGGTTTTATGTCTATGTTTTTTTTTCAATTCTCATTTTTTAAAGCACCTCTATTCATACCAACATGGCTTTAGGAAATATAGATCATGTGAAACACAACTAATAGGACTAATTGATGACTTTTCAAAAGGTTTAGATAATAGTGAACAAATAGATGCTATCTTACTAGATTTTTCCAAGGCTTTTGACAAAGTTCACCACCATAGTTTGCTTAAAAAATTAAAATGTTTCGGCATTAATGGTCCACTGCACCAGTGGATTAAAGATTTTCTGATAGGGAGAGAACAAACTGTAATAATAAATGGCTCTAAATCAACACCGATAACAGTAAACTCAGGTGTACCTCAAGGAACAGTCTTAGGTCCACTACTATTTTTAATTTACATAAATGATTTACCAAATTGCATTACTTCAGGAACAAAAGTCAGATTATTTGCAGACGATTGCATAATATATAGAACAATAAAAAAAACACAAGACACAGATATTTTACAAAGAGAATTAGATGAATTACAGAAATGGGAATCAAATTGGAGCATGTCTTTCCACCCAGAAAAATGTCAGTTGTTAAGAGTAACAAAAAAACTAAAACAAATTAATTCCACTTATCTTATTCATGGCAAACCAGTAACACAGACTAAAAACTCAAAATACCTAGGTGTTATAATAAATGAAAAACTGTCATGGAATCCACATATTGATGAAACTATAAAAAAATCAAACAAAGCATTAGGGTTTATTAAAAGAAATTTCTATCAATCAAATAAGAACATAAAACTAAAATGTTATTTAACCTTGATTAGGCCAATAATAGAATATGAATCCTCCGTTTGGGACCCCTCAACTCAAGATAACATGAAGAAACTGGAACAGACACAAAATAGAGCAGTGAGATTCATAACAAACAAATATTCACACTTAACTAGAGTAACACCTTTAGTAAAATCTCTAAATTTAGAAAGCCTTCAGGACAGAAGACTCAAAAGAAAAGTAGCAATTATACATAAAACACTGAACCATAATCTTCAACTACAAAAACAAAATTTAATAAAATACTCTGAAAGACACAAAGGTAAAGGCACATTCCTCGTCCCATATGCTAGGACAAATTTGTACAAATACTCCTTCTTCCTTAGTGCTATTAGAGCATGGAATGGGTTGCCTGAGCAAGCCAGGAAAACCATTGACTTGGCAGAATTTAAGCCATTGGTTAATATGCATGACTAAATGCATGACGCGTAGGACGTAATCATCTTCTTTTTTGAAGTAACGTCTGTATTATATAAGATACGATAAGAAGATAAGATAGTACGTTCGATGAAACTAATACCTGGCTGGATACGGATCTCGAAAACGGTTTTAACGATTTTCTTA
Source organism: Biomphalaria sudanica (assembly GCA_036873155.1). NCBI lineage: Eukaryota > Metazoa > Mollusca > Gastropoda > Planorbidae > Biomphalaria > Biomphalaria sudanica. Next base: position 10,778 of record JAZGLO010005139.1, read on the forward strand.
GAGATTTGACAGTCGATGTATATTGTTGGAAAAAGAATTACTAATCCGTTGGCCCCACTGGAAAAACTCTAGTTTGACCGTTATAATTGTTCAAAGTATAAAAAGAATTGCTTTTAAATTTCTGCAAGTATGCCCTATTCATTCAAGAGTTTAATAAATGAATGTTCAGGGATATTTTGCGCACCGTCTAGATCTAAATGGCTATCATTAGAATATTATAAAGTCTAGTAGTTGCATATATTAGCTTAACAAGAATTTTTTAAAAAAATGGGGGTAGGGAGATGGGGCGGAGGAAAATGTTCCCTTATTTTTTGTCAAAGTATTTTGTATATGTGTCTTGTTTTTAAAGCTATCGTGGTCAACTCAACATGATGTTTACAATGTAGTGAAACAAATGTACAAATGACACTAGCATAAAACACCGATTGAACTCTTATACGTGTGCAAATTGATGTATAATTATTTGCGTGCGTCATTAGATGTCTGCCCCAAAAGTTTGAAGCGTAAATCAAACCAAACCTTGACTTATGAGCTGAGATCCAAATGATAAGTGACACACACACACACGCACACACGCACACACACACACACACACACACACACACACACACACACACACACACACACACACACACACACACACACACACACACACACACACACACACACACACACACACACACACACACACACACACACACACAGAGAGAGTCTTCTTTTTTTATGGGAACATCATCACAAACAACAAGAACTACATTTTGTTGGTGAATCTTTTTGTATTGGTTCTTTCGACCTTTACACAGATAGACAGCTGGAATAGGATTGAATCCTCAACCGCCTTGTAGATCTTTGATTTCACATTTAGCATTGTCTCACGTTCTATAGATTTAGTGACCGGCGCGTGTTTGATGCGCATGTTAATTACAGTCATCTACGTAACAGATGCTGTGCATTTCTTTTGCACACACACCACACACACACCACACACACAATACTCTGCTCAATCTACAACACACATACAAATAGACACATTAACACAAACACGTCTTACATTTGACGGCGCAGGGTGAACGATTTGACAAATGGAAGTGAAGTTTGCTCTATTCGTTTCGGACGTTGTTTTCAATGGAAGATTCTCAGCCTAAGTCTCATGCTGGACGGCAGGGTATGGCAGCAGGAACAAATGTTTCAAACTCGGGGCTATCGAAACGACAGTTCAAAGCGCATACCACACGACCAGGCAGCTTCAGAGATGTTAAGTATTACGTCCCTACCCAGAACTCTTGTTGAATGGAAGCAGGTATAGGGGGTTCGAACTCGGGGCCATTGAAATGTCAGTCCGAAGCGCAGACGACTCGAGCAGACAGCCACCCGAAATAAGCTGACTGTTTCCGATTGTTACTTCCATTAATTGTCATGTAAGTAACAGGCGAATAACAAAACATTGTTTTCTACACAAAATAAAAAAATAATAATTTGGACCTCCTTCCACCACTGGAACGGTTAGAGTTGGGGATGGGTGGGCAGAATTGATGCAATCTCACCCCCCACCTCACTAAATCTACCAACATATACTAGAAGGGAGGGTGACAAAATCTAAAAATTGGTTGAAATATCAATTATTAGTATATATACAAAAAATTAACCATTTACTTCATCAGTTAGTCGTAGTTAATTAATTGTGTTATATATAGAAATGTACTCAGCTAACGGGATATAAGACTTGTGCAGAGAATAAGCTCGTTGGCTATAAAACAATCTATGTTTTATAATTGTCACGTCGGCCTTCCATGATGAAGGTTCGAGACCCCGGATTTCAAAACAAATATCTTTTGAAACAGCAGCACGGAAATCTTCTGCCAGGTTGTCTCCCCTCCCCCCTCCCAAACTGGTCCACACAAAAGTGTTTGAACTTTGAACCCTAGCGCTCTGGGCTTGCTATAAGGATGTAAGTTGGGATAAAACAAAAACAAAGTATAAAAACATTTCCAATCACAAAGTATAAAAACATTTCCAATCACAAAGAATAAAAACATTTCCAATCACAAAGAATAAAAACATTTCCAATCACAAAGTATAAAAACATTTCCAATCGCACAAATACATTTAGAATTAGTCTAGCACTATTAAAAATTTATAATGTGGTAGATTTAAAATAATTGATGCAATTTTTCTCAATACTAGCGAAGTTTTTAAAAACGTATTCTTTAATATATTTTTTTGTTTCACATTAGAAAGGGCTTTGTAAATTTCAGGTCTCAAACTCATTTTAGTATTGTGAAATTGTTATGTCAGTATAACAATCTTCTGTGACGTAAATATGGTTTGTATTGATCCACATTTCTTGTTTGTTTGTTTGTTTGTTGTTGTTTTTAAATTTTGAACATATAAGTATAGCATTATTATTTTCAATTAGTGAAGTCAACTTCAACCCAGCTCGTATAGTACAAAGACTTGTTGAGATTAGGCTCTACTTGAGATGCACTGGGAAGAGGGGGGGGGGGGAGGAACCATTCATCAAAAATGTTTAAGTTGACACTGGGGAATCAGATCTAAAAATAGTTTTAAACTGGTCTGGAACCATTCAGGGCGCACGTTCAACTAAATTCACCAAATCGATTGTACAATTTGATTGGTCAAATCAGACCAAATAACACATGGGGAGATAATCGTATAACCTTTTTGAATCATTCCTGTCGAATAGAATAGCATGAATAATTCTACAGTTCTACAATTTTAATTTAGGTGTGAAATAGCGGAGGTAAAATAGTTTTGCTAAAAATCTTGTTCAAACGATACTTTTGTCGTGTTTGTTTTTTTGTTGGCTGTCTAATTAACTATAGAACTAATAATAATACAGCGAATATCTTTGAGTCTCTGTTTGGCATCCCTCAACATTGAAGAAATCATAAACTATAAAAATAACACCATAAGTAAAAATCCCTCCATTTAGAGACGCCTCCGGACAGACGACTACAATGAAAAGCAGCAATAATACATCAAACACTGAATCAAAATTGACAAATAAAAAAACAGAACCTAATAAAATACTCAGAAAGACACAAAGATGAAGACACATTTCTTTTTACATTTAGAATAATTATGCTTTAATGCCATTATAGCATGGAACGGGTTGCCTGAATCAGACAGGAAAAAAATGGAGTTAGCAGAGTTAACTGATTAACATGCTTGACTACATTGACACATGAAACGTTGTTACCTTCGCTGTTCAATTAACTTATGCCATTTATAAGTTATGAGAAAAGTCATATGATCAGAGAAGAGTTCTGTTAATTACACGACTAAAAAGGCCCAGGTCATGTTAAAAAAATGGTAAAGTCTCACAGAATTTCTTTATGAAAACAAAAGTTCCGAAAAAAACAACCCAGCCCCTTTGTGCTCAATTCATGCCCAGATACAATGATGTATTTACTCATCTGTTTGTTCTTCTGCTATCGAGTAGCAAGCAATGAGAAGATGGAGAACGGATGGAGGGGGGGGGGGACCGGCTCTCCCAAGGCGAGAAAACTTGGGATTGGTAGATCGTGTCCAACGATCTGGTCAACCCAGAATCTATTCAACACTTCAACCCAGACCAAGTCACAGATCAATACAGCGAACACACAATGTCAATATTTTTTTATTCAATATACGCTCCCGTCTTTTTTTGTATTTGATTATAATAATGTCTGTCTGTCAATAATATTCTTATACGACATCACCATCTCTTCGAGCTCATAGAAACCCCCATGGATTTGTCAGACCTTTGGATAGGCTCTAACTATTAGACTCGAATTGATTTACAAGATGCATGGACAATCTAGGTCCCCATTAAGAGCCCCCGGGTAAAAAGAAATGCTACTTAAAGGTATATTCAATTGTTCTTAAATAACAACGAAAGGGTATTCTGACCCAGGAAAGGATAGAGTTAAGGCTATTCTTAGCCAGGACTGGGTAGAGACCGGTAGAGTTGAGGGTATTCTTACCCAGGAAAGGATAGAGTTAAGGCTATTCTTAGCCAGGACTGGGTAGAGACCGGTAGAGTTGAGGGTATTCTTACCCAGGAAAGGATAGAGTTAAGGCTATTCTTAGCCAGGACTGGGTAGAGACCAGTAGAGTTGAGGGTATTCTTACCCAGGAAAGGATAGAGTTAAGGCTATTCTTAGCCAGGACTGGGTAGAGACCGGTAGAGTTGAGGGTATTCTTACCTAGGACTTGGAAATATTGTTACCAACTGCTTTTGTTTAGCGCTATTTCATACTTTTAGCCTTTTTCAATTCGCTATGATTCTATCATTTTTCTTGACCAGTTAGGAAGAAAGGATGTCTGTGTGAATTGAAGCGTAATCGCTTTTAAAAGCATTTATTTATAAGAAAAAGGTGAACGACCTGAATTCGAACTCATGGCTCAAGCCTCCATAAGCCGACATACTAACCTCATTGTTATTGAGGTGCTTATGAAAATTGAGGATTGGATAGTTATGTATTGTTTATTTTAAACTTACTTTAAACCGGCGACCTATAAGGAGACTACTTGAGCTTATGCCACCATTTAGTCAAGTACAATTTCTTTCCCTTGTTCGAGATACCAAAAAATTTAATTAATTAACCATTTGGTTAATTTTTTCTAAAATTTATTCTTGAGTTGTCAGGTAAAATAAATAACCGTGCCAAATTTGAGCTTGATCTGAGATTGGGTGTCGGAGAAATAACGTGTACAAACTTTTGACCCAATCGATGCATTTTAAAAATTGATTCATGTTTTGTCATCGACAATGAACAACTGTGCAAAGTTTCAACTTGATCCGAGAATGGGAAGTGGGAGAAAGAAAGTGTAGAATCTACCCAGACAGACTGTCGGCGTGAGTTAATATAAGCTTTGTAATATAATCTTGTGGCAGAGTCACGAATGTAAGACTTGGTAGAGAGCGACTTGCCCTTCTGGCCTTTCATTACACACCCAAGCTGTAAGTCACTTATGGCCCAGTGTCTCGAGGGACAACGGATGCGCTCAGAGTGGCTAAGACAAATAACTGGTGTTGATTGTTTCTCTTTGAGTCGGGCCAGAGTCTGCTGTAGCTAACAGCGCATTTCTGGACCCGCTACTTTTTTTTTTCAAAACTCCTGTGTTGGGGAAAAATGGTTGGTATATCGGATAGACCCAAGGGCGTAGTGAGGGAGCAGAGCTAGATATCCTCCTTACACCTCTGTAGAAACATAAGAGAGAGAACTTAGATTACAAATTTGAGACGAATATTTCATAATGGACGATTGGAGGAAAAAAGAAAGACAAAGAAAACGTTAGAGACAGGTCAAGGCTAATTAGACAGGTCAAGGCTAATTAGACAGGTCAAGGCTAATTAGACAGGTCAGGGTCAATTAAAATAATCATGAAATCCTGTAAACTGTTATTTGGCTCGTTAGATAGAGAAGCATTAAGGAGATTTGAACTTGCTCACCAGGGGACGTGAGGATTCAATGTGTGAATCTTCTCAAATAATCTTACTTGATAATTAATAAAGCTAATATTTATTTGACAGAATAAAAGATTGCTTATTAAACTGAGTCGTTTGGTTTAACACAAGTGAATAAATTTAATTAACATAACACTCCTGGTTACAATATTAAAATCAAACAATCACTAGGACAGAAGAAAACTAAAATGTAATTAGTATCATACATAAACCACTGAGCCATAATAAACAAATAAAATACAACCTACTAATATACTCAAAAAGGCAAAAATTTAATGAAATATTTCTTATTTCATATGTACAGTAGTGTACATCATCAGACCATGCGATCAATGGGGCAGATGATGTAAAGGTCATCAGCCTCTGTGACCAACGGTTTACGAGGGTGTCATGTGGCCAGCACAACGACCAACCGCCCCTTACTTTTTTCCCTAAACACTGGCAGGTACCAATAAGAGTTGGGTGGACTCAGAAGCGCAATAAAAATCCCGAAATTCAAAATCTAAATCTTCACCGAGATTCGAACCCTAGACACTTCGGTTCGGAAGCAAAGTGCTTAACCACACAAATAATAATAAAATTGAATATAAGTAATCTCTCATTCCTAATGCCACTATAGCGTGAAATGTGTTACCTGAATCAGACAGTTTATGTCTCTAATTGACATGTAAGACTAGGTAAGCCCATGGATGAACGTCGGATACAAGAACGTCTCTTTAATGAAACGTTCCTGACTACAGAAGACCTTGTCAACAAAATGCGTTATGATTTTTAGGTTTTACAAATCCAGATCTAGATCAATTACTGTAATGTCATTTTAAAATATTTCACGATCAAGTTTTTGCCATTTCCTTAGAGACTGTAGGCACATAGTGTCCACGGAGTTTCGAGGCACGCTTTCTTCCACTAAAACAGTAGAGTTTCGAGACACGCTTTCTTCCACAAAAACAGTAGAGTTTCGAGGCACGCTTTCTTCCACTAAAACAGTAGAGTTTCGAGACACGCTTTCTTCCACAAAAACAGTAGAGTTTCGAGGCACGCTTTCTTCCACTAAAACAGTAGAGTTTCGAGACACGCTTTCTTCCACAAAAACAGTAGAGTTTCGAGACACGCTTTCTTCCACTAAAACAGTAGAGTTTTGAGACACGCTTTCTCCCACTAAAACAGTAGAGTTTTGAGACACGCTTTCTCCCACTAAAACAGTAAAGTTTCGAGACACGCTTTCTTCCACTAAAAAGTAGAGTTTCTAGGCAGGCTTTCTTCCACTATAACAGTAGAGTTACGAGGCACGCCACTAAAACAGTAGAGTTCAAGATGGGGGACACGCTGATGGCGTTCCCCGGTTTCGTATTATTTATTCTGTTCAGACGTGGAACTTGTCAATGTCCATTAAGACCACTGCCAGACTTGGCCATTTCCATTCTGGTCTTCCAACATCTGACCTGTTGGTAAAATAGCAAGAAGAGAGGGGGGGGGGGGCTGGGATGAACTACGTGTGAGTACAATTTTAATTGGTCAATCCCACGTTCTTTAGAATGCGGTTCAAATAGGAATTTAATGAGAGAAATTATCAAAATATACAAATCTCTTAATCTCGTTCAGATCCGGCTCGAGAGGGTAACAAAAGTGGAAGCAACAACAACAAAAAATTAAGAAGACATTATTAGGGCTTGATTTTTTTTTTCAAACCTCCATAACATTTTAATTATTGAATGTCCTAAAAAATGTGGAAAAAAACCATTAATGTATCATTATCAAAATACCGGGAATAGCCTGAGGGTTGGGTTTAGTGCTTACAGAGCATCAGCGAAAAAAAAACATTATCAAGATAATTCAGTGGAGAGATGGATAGAAACAAAAAAAAGTGTTTTTCTCTTCCCACAAATTATTAAACCAAAGTCAAAAAGCTGGGGGTCCTAGGTTATAATCCTTGTGAAGACTGGGATTTTTTTTATTTCGGGATCTTTGGGTGCCCCTTGTGACGATACGAAACTTGCATGCAAAAGTTCATTTGAGTTTTTCCCAGCAAATCGTGGGAAACTTTTATTTTTAACTTAAAACAATTATTTTCCTGTCCACCCATAACTAAATTCTTGTAGGATTGATCTCCCCTCGCACTGTTTCTCACGGGACGAATCTCAACGTAAAACATTAACTAGCCTCTCTAGGGCTAACTTTTAATTTTGACCGCTGTGCAGGTGACCAGCACACAATAGTCGCTGCACCAGCGCTACACGCAGCTGGCCTAATAACTTTTCACACCTATTCTCCCCCCCCCCCTGCAGGATACGCATCGCTCTAAGAATAGCATTGCACTCGGGCTGGACAGATACATATTCGCTTAAGACTTCACTCTCACGGTAGGCAACGAATATTGACCATAAATCTGACCTGACGCCTGACATCTCCGGTACATCGATACATGTGAGAAAATCAGCTAGATTTCTTCCCCACCCATTAAACGAAATGCCCCAACTATATATAGAGACCCAAGCATTCTAAGTTAGGCCCGCTAGAATTCATGCAGTCTCCCCTGTTAGGAAGTGTACTTGTAAGGTTTCATTAAGGACAAACGGGTAAGTGTAAATATTTATTATACTTATTTTATCTTATAGGAATGTGTGAGTACACATTAGTACACAACCACGTTCCCCGTCATTACATTATGACATTATTATGTATGTACATTGTGCTATTCTATGTCAATGCTATGTCTTCATATAGTATTATTAATGCCGCTATGGTTGTCCACGTTTGAAGCCATAGTTATTATATTTGATGTGTTATGTTTCATCCATTCCTGTATTTTAGTGATTGATGTAGACAATAACCTTTCGTGAATCTAAGTACTGTCTAAGAACTTAGGTCACAGTGCTCTAAACTTACAGAGCCCATGTGAAATTAATCATTTTACATTTCTATTATCTTACTTGTATATATACATACATATTATTATGTCTCACACACTTGTGAACTTATAGTTCCTTGGATGAGTTTCATTTGGATTAATTATATCCAACCCTTATCATTGTATCTCGAGCCCTAGTATTTTATTTTCATCTTATCCTTTAGTACATAATATGCTCATTCCCTATTGTACTATAACGGATTGCTTATCGTCGTAATCAAATTTAATGGATGAATCTTGACTAGTATCATCCTACATTGTATGATGACACATTTATTGTGGTTATCTTACTTGTATCTTTTTGTTATTGAGTTAAATGCATGCTTTAAGATTTTATACTTAATTGTCTTAAATGCCTTATTGGGATTGATACCAATGCCTACATCTGATTGATTGCAAGGCATATGGGAATCCCTGCTCAATGCCTTTAGGAGATTCCTAATTGTCTGTCTTATCCCCAGCCTGATTGCTACCCCTGGTTGCTACACCCGATTGCTACAACTACCAGATCTCCACCCAAAGCTGTAACCGGAGCAGACCACACCAGATAAACCCCCCCCCCCCAATTAAATACCTGTTATCAAGAAGGCATTGCCTACTGTCCTTGGCCTTAACATATTGCTCAGTGTCCACAGTGTCTTATACTGCCCAGTATCATCTGCCCAGTACCCGGCCCAAACTGTCCACTGCCCAATAGCTATCGCCTAATGCAACCTTCGCTGCAGAAGACAAACTGGTGTTGAGTTAGCACGGCTCTCTACGGCTAGAGACCACAGCTGAGAAATCACCCCACTACAACTTAGTCTGCAGTACCAACCCTCTCTACTGCTAAACAGGCAGCGGCCTCACCCTAGAGCCAGCTTGCCTACAGCATAGAGACTATCCCGAGCCGACGTCCTAAGACAGAGACGGATGACTCATCCTTCTGAGTGCCAGTCCTTCGACCGCCAGAAGACGACCCACGGGCTAGCAGCTAAGAAAATAAGTAGCCAGACCTAGGAACACTCTTCTCTTCCAATCACTCACCAATTAGCAATCCATGATGAGCAGTTATGTTAGATATCAGCACCTTCATTTCATTTCTTAATTATAATTTTATTTGATCATTTATCTTTTGTAAACTTTCACTTAATAAATTATTTTTATTTATAAACGTATACTATTGGTCTGTTCTTACTGTTTGTTGCGGTGTGCCTGTACAAAATCTTATATGTGAGCGGGAAAAATTAATCAAATCTCCCCTAGACTTAAACAAGCACGCCAAATATTAACAAATTAAACATCTCGTCACACCTCTGAGTCCACCCAGCTCTAATGGGTACCTGACTTTAGTTGGGGAAAAGTAAAGGCGGTTGATCGTTGTAAGGCCACAGGACACAGAAACAGAAGACTTTTACACTAACTACCCCATAGATCTTAAGGTCTGAAAGGGGAACTTTACTTTTAAAAAAATTAATGAATATTTACATCTCATTGCACGACGGCCTTGATTGTTGTTAGATTCAAGTGTCTAGATTACTTTGAAAGAAAAAGAATAACAGCTATAACATTAGATATAACCTTTAACAACTATAACATTAGATATAACCTTTAACAACTATAACATTAGATATAACCTTTAACAACTATAACATTAGATATAACCTTTAACAACTATAACATTAGATATAACCTTTAACAACTATAACATTAGATATAGCCTTTAACAACTATAACATTAGATATAGCCTTTAACAACTATAACATTAGATATAACCTTTAACAACTATAACATTAGATATAACCTTTAACAACTATAACATTAGATATAACCTTTAACAACTATTACATTAGATATAACCTTTAACAACTATAACATTAGATATAGCCTTTAACAACTATAACATTAGATATAGCCTTTAACAACTATAACATTAGATATAACCTTTAACAACTATAACATTAGATATAACCTTTAACAACTATAACATTAGATGTAACATTTAACAACTATAACATTAGATGTAACCTTTAACATCTATAACATTAGCTATAGCCTTTAACAACTATAACATTAGAAAAAAAAATTTAACAACTACAACATTAGATATAACATTTAACAACTATAACATTACATATTCAACATATTCAAATTGAGTATACGATATAACCTTTAGCAACATATTCAAATATAAATTGGATATTCATGTAACAACATATTCGTTTATAGCATTGAATAATTTACATATATCATTTAACAACATATACCAGTGTCATCAGTTACACCATTGAACAACATATACCAGTGTCATCAGTTACACCATTGAACAACATATACCAGTGTCATCAGTTACACCATTGAACAACATAATCGAATGGGAAAAACACAATATTTAAAAGTACGACAGCTGAAAGTGTTTTGTGAACCAGCTGCAAATATAACATCTCTAGAATATACAATATACAGGCTCTGTTCTTACTTAATTTCTGCTGGACATAAATGAATAACAGAATAGCGATCATTGTCATTAGTATAGGTAGACACCAGATGAATAAATAAGGGGAAATAATCTGGACGGATTTTTTTGGGGGGGGGGAGGCAAGGGGGAATAATCTATGTTGCATGTCTTAAAAATCTTGTTTACGTCTGACATGACGATACACAATTGTCTCGCGAGCATATATACACACACGCGCAAACACTCACACATAAACAAACCAAGGGCGGATTCAGATTTACTGAGTGGTGGAAAAAAATTATTATAATTATGTCCTTAAACCAGAGGATTGGCGCACTTTTTTACCCTTTATTACTTTATTACTGTATTACATTGTTACTGTATTATCTCCGCATTTTCAATATAAAATTAGGGGATTTCAGAAAAGTAGTCCTACATCTGAGATGAACTGCGCAGTAATATATATATATATATGCGCGGAGGGATTTTACCGGCAGGCTCCACTTGCCAACTTCTATTAGAATCATCGGTGATTTCAGATGTTTTCAAACATTTCGATATCAAAATTCAAGGAAAGATGAAGGCGCCCCCCCCCCGCCCCCATAAAAATAGGTAAAAAAATGAAATGGTGCAAGTAAATTAATTGTATCAATTTATTTTAGTAAGTCTGAATGAAATCTCGTTTCGGTTTTAGAACGATTTACAAAATGGCTCCAACAAAAACATACTAGAAAGTAAAAAGACTCGCTGGTCGGTGGGTGGAGGTGGGGGCGAAATGAGGTCATTTCAGCCATTGACACATTGAGCTATTATTTGAGCTATATTTAGATTATAAAATTCAAATTAAATTAACAAGGAGCAAATCAAACTCTCTTCTCCAAATACTGAAGAAAAAAAGATCAAACACAAAAACAAACAAATCTACATACAACAAAAACATGCACTAGTTCTAGTTTTTTTTTTCTCCCTCTGTTCACCACAAAATTACAAAAAAAACCTTGATGATAACGACCACGATCTCTAATTGTAGTTAAATACAGGAAGTGGTTCCGGATTATCACGGTCTGAGAGGAATCGATCGCGTTCACTAAATTGTTCCTCTCCGCAGGAACACAAGTAGACAAAAACAAGGTAGGGGGAGGCCTTTGACCACGTCATAGGCGTGGTCAAGAGGGGAAAGGGTTTAAAAGTGAATTCAGAAATATTGGCATTAAAATTACACACATACAATAGTCAGGATATGGAAGGTAGTGTATTTCCTAGATCTTTCAACATCATAAGAAATGACATACATTAAAAAAAAAATCAACAGAAGTCAATAGTATGCATTGTCAACAAGAAAAGTGTTAAAAAAAAAAGGAAGTTTTTGGTCCATTGACTTCTCGTAGCTTCGAGTGTCTGCATAGGAGAGTAAACATGTAGGGGAGATAATTTAAAAAGGCGAAAGAAAAAACAACAAATCCCGCAATAAGAAGTTTCGGTTACAAACAACTAAATATTTAAGAGAAAAGCTTATTTCGGGCTCCAAAAATCTTTTCAGTCTATAAGTTTTAAGCTTCATCTTAAGTCTACTACTGTGGATTTATTTTTGAATTGGGTTTGTAAAGTGTATATTGCTTGAGCTATAGTGTGTGATCAATGATTTGTTATTAAGAATTAAAAATTCTATTCCTTATAAAGTAATTCTGTTTCTGTTTGTCACTTAAACAAAAGATCTTCAGCATACAACAGCACTGATTGGTTCACTCAACCACCACTAATTCTCCCACATGCGGTGGAAGAAATAAAATACGAAAACTTAGCCTGTTATTATTTATCAGGCACATAGACCATCTAAACCATATTCACATCGTAACAAGAACGGTTAAGAAAACGATTTTTGGATTCGCAATTTCGACCCAATACGTTTTTTTAAAGCCAACATAGTAAAAAAATGCATTTTAATAACTGAAAAAAAATCTACTTCCAATTCGTTCCAACACATCGTACACATTTCAACACATCTTACACATTTCAACACATCCTACACATTTCAACACATCCTACACATCTTACACATTTCAACACATCCTACACATTTCAACACATCCTACACATCTTACACATTTCAACACATCCTACACATTTCAACACATCCTACACATTTCAACACATCGTACACATTTCAACACATCCTACACATTTCAACACATCCTACACATCTTACACATTTCAACACATCCTACACATTTCAACAAATCCTACACATTTCAACACATCCTACACATCTTACACATTTCAACACATCCTACACATCTTACACATTTCAACACATCTTACACATCTTACACATTTCAACACATCCTACACATTTTACTCATTTCAACACATCCTACACATCTTACACATTTCAACACATCCTATACATTTATACACATTTCAACACATCATACACATTTCATCATATCCTACACATTTCAACATATTATACACATTTCAACACATCCTACACATTTTAACACATCCTATACATTTCAACATATTATACACATTTCAACACATCCTACACATTTCAACACATCCTACACATTTCAACATATTATACACATTTCAACACATCCTAAACATTACAACACATCCTACACATTTCAACATATTATACACATTTTAACACATCCTACACACTTCAACACATCCTACACATTTCCCCCTATTTAAAATCATGTAGATCTAGGAATAAGTCGAATTAAACAAATGCAATCAATTAAACCAATTGGACATTTTTTTTTGAGATCGCTGAATGTCAGTATGAAGTCATTAGCATCTGAAGTGCCATTTTATTACGACTGCCTCCTCGTCCGTTATCTAACTAGATCAACATGTTTTATAGATCTACCACTAAAAATTGACAGAGTATTTTTAAAATTTGAAAGGTGATTACGAGCTTGCGCTGCTAAACGATCGTTGACGCTTTCTTAAGAGAGAAGTAAATTATATTTCATTTGTTTTTTAAACTTTGCGTAGTTTGATTAAACACAATTTGGAAAGCTTCATATTTGTGGATAAAGCAGAGAATAATCATCTACAATCTAAGTTTCCCAAACGTGATGCAGGCTCAGAGGAGAATCTCTCTGAAACTTTAAAAAAAAAATCTTCGTATTTTTTCTTTCACCAAATTTTACTAACGACCTCTTCAACCCCGCTCTTTCCTTACTACCATTCTTATTACTTCCCCCTCCCCTATAGACTGTCCTAGTTTTGAAAATGGAGCACCAAGTGTGAGTATACTTTTCCCCACGACTTGCTATAAAACAGATTCCCCGAGACAGCAGGTATCGGGTTTCCGGTACAGACAGCGATAGTCTGACCAACACTATCAAGTCTACTGTTGTGACTTAGTGGTTGTTCCTACGTGAGTATGTATGTTGGTCGACCTTAGGGTGGAAAGTGAGGTCAGTGATTAAACTAGTCTGGCTCGGACTATGAAGAAAGTTATGAAATAGATGCATCATGACTCGGACAATACATCATATACCCGTAGATCTGTTACTTGTTTCAAGAGATCAATACATCAGTGAATAATCTCTGAATATTTTCTATACCAAACATTAATCTCCATACAGGATAAGTAAGCCAAAGAAATTTCTACTTTCAGACCATATGGGTGTCACGTGACCAGCACAACCACCCACAGCCTTTATTTTTCCCCAACAAATTTCTGGTACCCATAATTAGAGCTAGGTGGACTCAGAGGTGCCCCAAAGATCAGAAATTAAAAATCCCCCTTTTCAACCGGATTCAAACCCAGGACCCCGAGTTCGGAAGCCTAGTGTTTTACCACTAAGCCACCGCGCTTCATCATATTGGATAAACAGGTATTGAAACACACACATGAATTAGAATGATGAACTGCTTAACTGGAAAGTTGAACGCGAATGTTGACGTCGTTTCTATCAGTCTAATTGAGCGTATTTCATTTTTTAATCAATTCCAACGATCCGATCACATTGTACAACAGTACTTGACCCCAAAATGAATAAAAGAAAGAAAATCAATTATAAACAATCTGAAAACTTTAATTCATAACTCCAAAAATAATAATTTCACAATTTCTAAGGACAAAATACCATGATTGTTAAGTCACACAAATAGTAAGCAAATCAATTTCCCCCCCCCCCCCCCCCACTTTGTCACGTCAGTCAATTGATCTTTATGTTATTGAATTTACAAGCCAAGAGTTAACGCGATATTACTCACTCGAGATTGACCTAGAATGGAGATTTTTACCGATTTGTTTATTTACTTATTCTATTTCTAGTGCGTGACATTACAAAAACCTTTCTCCCTTATTTTTTTACTAAAGTTAGTTATTCGCCTTTGGTTCTAGCAATGCTCTGTAACACATACGATATATATATAGTGCTTTCCAAAATGTCTCCAGAGAACCATAGTGTTCCGCGAGGCCTGAGTAGGAGTTCTACGAATCAATGGAATAATTAACTAGCAGGCCACCACGTGAATTAATCTCTCTAAAAATAAATAATCAAATTGTTCTGCTAAATACTCAGAATGTGCAAATGTGTATGTATGTATGTTATTGCACTACTTTGGTACATATTAAATAGGTTGTTCTATACTGTACAATAATTAACCAAATCTCATAGTTTAAGTACTTTTAGATATTATTGACTGTATGTCAATCATCCTGACAAGATTGTTTCCAAATCTTTTTTTCCGACGCAGTGGCTGAGCGGTAAAGCGCTTGGCTACCGAACCGGGAATTTTAATTTCAGGATCTTTGGGCGACTCTGAGTCCACCCAGCTCTAATGGGTACCTGACGTTAGTTGGGGAAAAGTAAAGGCGGTTGGTCGTTGTGCTGGCCACATGACACCCTCGTTAACCGTAGGCCACAGAAAGGTCTGAAAGGGGAACTTTACTTTTTTTTTTAAATTTCTGACGCTGACAATGACCACGAACAGAAATAATAATTGTTTTATTAGATCACGAATTCTGATCGTGTACACACAATGTTTGACGTCTATTGGTTACTGTGATCTTCATCATTTTATTGTTTCTCCCCCCACCCCACCCTTATAAAGAAACAGCGAACACATAAAATTACGCAATTTATTAAAAAAACAACTGCCTGTGTCATATCTAAATCGACTAATAGCTGAAATTTTTATATCGCGATCGTCATAGTGCTCTAAGAGTTGGACTAGTAAACATAGAGTCGTCATAGTGCTCTAAGAGTTGGACTAGTAAACATAGAGTCGTCATAGTGCTCTAAGAGTTGGACTAGTAAGCATAGAGTCGTCATAGTGCTCTAAGAGTTGGACTAGTAAACATAGAGTCGTCATAGTGCTCTAAGAGTTGGACTAGTAAACATAGAGTCGTCATAGTGCTCTAAGAGTTAGACTAGTAAGCATAGAGTCGTCATAGTGCTCTAAGAGTTGGACTAGTAAACATAGAGTCGTCATAGTGCTCTAAGAGTTGGACTAGTAAACATAGAGTCGTCATAGTGCTCTAAGAGTTAGACTAGTAAGCATAGAGTCGTCATAGTGCTCTAAGAGTTAGACTAGTAAGCATAGAGTCGTCATAGTGCTCTAAGAGTTAGACTAGTAAACATAGAGTCGTCATAGTGCTCTAAGAATTAGACTAGTAAACAAAGAGTCGTCATAGTGCTCTAAGAGTTAGACTAGTAAGCATAGAGTCGTCATAGTGCTCTAAGAGTTAGACTAGTAAACATAGAGTCGTCATAGTGCTCTAAGAGTTAGACTTGTAAACATAGAGTAGTCATAGTGCTCTAAGAGTTAGACTAGTAAACATAGAGTCGTCATAGTGCTCTAAGAGTTAGACTAGTAAGCATAGAGTCGTCATAGTGCTCTAAGAGTTAGACTAGTAAACATAGAGTCGTCATAGTGCTCTAAGAATTAGACTAGTAAACATAGAGTCGTCATAGTGCTCTAAGAGTTGGACTAGTAAACATAGAGTCGTCATAGTGCTCTAAGAGTTAGACTAGTAAACATAGAGTCGTCATAGTGCTCTAAGAGTTAGACTAGTAAACATAGAGTCGTCATAGTGCTCTAAGAGTTAGACTTGTAAACATAGAGTCGTCATAGTGCTCTAAGAGTTAGACTTGTAAACATAGAGTCGTCATACTGCTCTAAGAATTAGACTAGTAAACATAGAGTCGTCATAGTGCTCTAAGAGTTGGACTAGTAAACATAGAGTCGTCATAGTGCTCTAAGAGTTAGACTAGTAAACATAGAGTCGTCATAGTGCTCTAAGAGTTAGACTAGTAAACATAGAGTAGTCATAGTGCTCTAAGAGTTAGACTAGTAAACATAGAGTCGTCATAGTGCTCTAAGAGTTAGACTAGTAAGCATAGAGTCGTCATAGTGCTCTAAGAGTTAGACTAGTAAACATAGAGTCGTCATAGTGCTCTAAGAATTAGACTAGTAAACATAGAGTCGTCATAGTGCTCTAAGAGTTGGACTAGTAAACATAGAGTCGTCATAGTGCTCTAAGAGTTAGACTAGTAAACATAGAGTCGTCATAGTGCTCTAAGAGTTAGACTAGTAAACATAGAGTCGTCATAGTGCTCTAAGAATTAGACTAGTAAACATAGAGTCGTCATAGTGCTCTAAGAGTTGGACTAGTAAACATAGAGTCGTCATAGTGCTCTAAGAGTTAGACTAGTAAACATAGAGTCGTCATAGTGCTCTAAGAGTTAGACTTGTAAACATAGAGTCGTCATAGTGCTCTAAGAGTTAGACTTGTAAACATAGAGTCGTCATAGTGCTCTAAGAGTTAGACTTGTAAACATAGAGTCGTCATAGTGCTCTAAGAGTTAGACTTGTAAACATAGAGTCGTCATAGTGCTCTAAGAGTTAGACTTGTAAACATAGAGTCGTCATAGTGCTCTAAGAGTTAGACTTGTAAACATAGAGTCGTCATAGTGCTCTAAGAGTTAGACTTGTAAACATAGAGTCGTCATAGTGCTCTAAGAGTTAGACTAGTAAACATAGAGTCGTCATAGTGCTCTAAGAGTTAGACTTGTAAACATAGAGTAGTCATAGTGCTCTAAGAGTTAGACTAGTAAACATAGAGTCGTCATAGTGCTCTAAGAGTTAGACTAGTAAGCATAGAGTCGTCATAGTGCTCTAAGAGTTAGACTAGTAAACATAGAGTCGTCATAGTGCTCTAAGAATTAGACTAGTAAACATAGAGTCGTCATAGTGCTCTAAGAGTTAGACTAGTAAACATAGAGTCGTCATAGTGCTCTAAGAGTTAGACTAGTAAACATAGAGTCGTCATAGTGCTCTAAGAGTTAGACTAGTAAACATAGAGTCGTCATAGTGCTCTAAGAGTTAGACTTGTAAACATAGAGTCGTCATAGTGCTCTAAGAGTTAGACTTGTAAACATAGAGTCGTCATAGTGCTCTAAGAATTAGACTAGTAAACATAGAGTCGTCATAGTGCTCTAAGAGTTGGACTAGTAAACATAGAGTCGTCATAGTGCTCTAAGAGTTAGACTAGTAAACATAGAGTCGTCATAGTGCTCTAAGAGTTAGACTAGTAAACATAGAGTAGTCATAGTGCTCTAAGAGTTAGACTAGTAAACATAGAGTCGTCATAGTGCTCTAAGAGTTAGACTAGTAAGCATAGAGTCGTCATAGTGCTCTAAGAGTTAGACTAGTAAACATAGAGTCGTCATAGTGCTCTAAGAATTAGACTAGTAAACATAGAGTCGTCATAGTGCTCTAAGAGTTGGACTAGTAAACATAGAGTCGTCATAGTGCTCTAAGAGTTAGACTAGTAAACATAGAGTCGTCATAGTGCTCTAAGAGTTAGACTAGTAAACATAGAGTCGTCATAGTGCTCTAAGAATTAGACTAGTAAACATAGAGTCGTCATAGTGCTCTAAGAGTTGGACTAGTAAACATAGAGTCGTCATAGTGCTCTAAGAGTTAGACTAGTAAACATAGAGTCGTCATAGTGCTCTAAGAGTTAGACTTGTAAACATAGAGTCGTCATAGTGCTCTAAGAGTTAGACTTGTAAACATAGAGTCGTCATAGTGCTCTAAGAGTTAGACTTGTAAACATAGAGTCGTCATAGTGCTCTAAGAGTTAGACTTGTAAATATAGAGTCGTCATAGTGCTCTAAGAGTTAGACTTGTAAACATAGAGTCGTCATAGTGCTCTAAGAGTTAGACTTGTAAACATAGAGTCGTCATAGTGCTCTAAGAGTTAGACTTGTAAACATAGAGTCGTCATAGTGCTCTAAGAGTTAGACTAGTAAACATAGAGTCGTCATAGTGCTCTAAGAGTTAGACTTGTAAACATAGAGTAGTCATAGTGCTCTAAGAGTTAGACTAGTAAACATAGAGTCGTCATAGTGCTCTAAGAGTTAGACTAGTAAGCATAGAGTCGTCATAGTGCTCTAAGAGTTAGACTAGTAAACATAGAGTCGTCATAGTGCTCTAAGAATTAGACTAGTAAACATAGAGTCGTCATAGTGCTCTAAGAGTTGGACTAGTAAACATAGAGTCGTCATAGTGCTCTAAGAGTTAGACTAGTAAACATAGAGTCGTCATAGTGCTCTAAGAGTTAGACTTGTAAACATAGAGTCGTCATAGTGCTCTAAGAGTTAGACTTGTAAACATAGAGTCGTCATAGTGCTCTAAGAGTTAGACTTGTAAACATAGAGTCGTCATAGTGCTCTAAGAGTTAGACTTGTAAACATAGAGTCGTCATAGTGCTCTAAGAGTTAGACTTGTAAACATAGAGTCGTCATAGTGCTCTAAGAGTTAGACTTGTAAACATAGAGTCGTCATAGTGCTCTAAGAGTTAGACTTGTAAACATAGAGTCGTCATAGTGCTCTAAGAGTTAGACTAGTAAACATAGAGTCGTCATAGTGCTCTAAGAGTTAGACTTGTAAACATAGAGTAGTCATAGTGCTCTAAGAGTTAGACTTGTAAACATAGAGTCGTCATAGTGCTCTAAGAGTTAGACTTGTAAACATAGAGTCGTCATAGTGCTCTAAGAGTTAGACTAGTAAACATAGAGTCGTCATAGTGCTCTAAGAGTTAGACTTGTAAACATAGAGTAGTCATAGTGCTCTAAGAGTTAGACTAGTAAACATAGAGTCGTCATAGTGCTCTAAGAGTTAGACTAGTAAGCATAGAGTCGTCATAGTGCTCTAAGAGTTAGACTAGTAAACATAGAGTCGTCATAGTGCTCTAAGAATTAGACTAGTAAACATAGAGTCGTCATAGTGCTCTAAGAGTTGGACTAGTAAACATAGAGTCGTCATAGTGCTCTAAGAGTTAGACTAGTAAACATAGAGTCGTCATAGTGCTCTAAGAGTTAGACTTGTAAACATAGAGTCGTCATAGTGCTCTAAGAGTTAGACTTGTAAACATAGAGTCGTCATAGTGCTCTAAGAGTTAGACTTGTAAACATAGAGTCGTCATAGTGCTCTAAGAGTTAGACTTGTAAACATAGAGTCGTCATAGTGCTCTAAGAGTTAGACTTGTAAACATAGAGTCGTCATAGTGCTCTAAGAGTTAGACTTGTAAACATAGAGTCGTCATAGTGCTCTAAGAGTTAGACTTGTAAACATAGAGTCGTCATAGTGCTCTAAGAGTTAGACTAGTAAACATAGAGTCGTCATAGTGCTCTAAGAGTTAGACTTGTAAACATAGAGTAGTCATAGTGCTCTAAGAGTTAGACTAGTAAACATAGAGTCGTCATAGTGCTCTAAGAGTTAGACTAGTAAGCATAGAGTCGTCATAGTGCTCTAAGAGTTAGACTAGTAAACATAGAGTCGTCATAGTGCTCTAAGAATTAGACTAGTAAACATAGAGTCGTCATAGTGCTCTAAGAGTTGGACTAGTAAACATAGAGTCGTCATAGTGCTCTAAGAGTTAGACTAGTAAACATAGAGTCGTCATAGTGCTCTAAGAGTTAGACTAGTAAACATAGAGTCGTCATAGTGCTCTAAGAGTTAGACTTGTAAACATAGAGTCGTCATAGTGCTCTAAGAGTTAGACTTGTAAACATAGAGTCGTCATAGTGCTCTAAGAATTAGACTAGTAAACATAGAGTCGTCATAGTGCTCTAAGAGTTGGACTAGTAAACATAGAGTCGTCATAGTGCTCTAAGAGTTAGACTAGTAAACATAGAGTCGTCATAGTGCTCTAAGAGTTAGACTAGTAAACATAGAGTAGTCATAGTGCTCTAAGAGTTAGACTAGTAAACATAGAGTCGTCATAGTGCTCTAAGAGTTAGACTAGTAAGCATAGAGTCGTCATAGTGCTCTAAGAGTTAGACTAGTAAACATAGAGTCGTCATAGTGCTCTAAGAATTAGACTAGTAAACATAGAGTCGTCATAGTGCTCTAAGAGTTGGACTAGTAAACATAGAGTCGTCATAGTGCTCTAAGAGTTAGACTAGTAAACATAGAGTCGTCATAGTGCTCTAAGAGTTAGACTAGTAAACATAGAGTCGTCATAGTGCTCTAAGAATTAGACTAGTAAACATAGAGTCGTCATAGTGCTCTAAGAGTTGGACTAGTAAACATAGAGTCGTCATAGTGCTCTAAGAGTTAGACTAGTAAACATAGAGTCGTCATAGTGCTCTAAGAGTTAGACTAGTAAACATAGAGTCGTCATAGTGCTCTAAGAGTTGGACTAGTAAACATAGAGTAGTCATAGTGCTCTAAGAGTTAGACTAGTAAACATAGAGTCGTCATAGTGCTCTAAGAGTTAGACTTGTAAACATAGAGTCGTCATAGTGCTCTAAGAGTTAGACTTGTAAACATAGAGTCGTCATAGTGCTCTAAGAGTTAGACTTGTAAACATAGAGTCGTCATAGTGCTCTAAGAGTTAGACTTGTAAACATAGAGTCGTCATAGTGCTCTAAGAGTTAGACTAGTAAACATAGAGTCGTCATAGTGCTCTAAGAGTTGGACTAGTAAACATAGAGTAGTCATAGTGCTCTAAGAGTTAGACTAGTAAACATAGAGTCGTCATAGTGCTCTAAGAGTTAGACTTGTAAACATAGAGTCGTCATAGTGCTCTAAGAGTTAGACTTGTAAACATAGAGTAGTCATAGTGCTCTAAGAGTTAGACTAGTAAACATAGAGTCGTCATAGTGCTCTAAGAGTTAGACTTGTAAACATAGAGTCGTCATAGTGCTCTAAGAGTTAGACTTGTAAACATAGAGTCGTCATAGTGCTCTAAGAGTTAGACTTGTAAACATAGAGTCGTCATAGTGCTCTAAGAGTTGGACTAGTAAACATAGAGTAGTCATAGTGCTCTAAGAGTTAGACTAGTAAACATAGAGTCGTCATAGTGCTCTAAGAGTTAGACTTGTAAACATAGAGTCGTCATAGTGCTCTAAGAGTTAGACTTGTAAACATAGAGTCGTCATAGTGCTCTAAGAGTTAGACTAGTAAACATAGAGTCGTCATAGTGCTCTAAGAGTTAGACTTGTAAACATAGAGTCGTCATAGTGCTCTAAGAATTAGACTAGTAAACATAGAGTCGTCATAGTGCTCTAAGAGTTAGACTAGTAAACATAGAGTCGTCATAGTGCTCTAAGAGTTAGACTAGTAAACATAGAGTCGTCATAGTGCTCTAAGAGTTGGACTAGTAAACATAGAGTCGTCATAGTGCTCTAAGAGTTGGACTAGTAAACATAGAGTCGTCATAGTGCTCTAAGAGTTAGACTAGTAAACATAGAGTAGTCATAGTGCTCTAAGAATTAGACTAGTAAACATAGAGTAGTCATAGTGCTCTAAGAATTAGACTAGTAAACATAGAGTAGTCATAGTGCTCTAAGAGTTAGACTAGTAAACATAGAGTAGTCATAGTGCTCTAAGAGTTAGACTAGTAAACATAGAGTAGTCATAGTGCTCTAAGAGTTAGACTTGTAAACATAGAGTAGTCAGAGGTCTCTACTATGCCTGAGATTTGAACCATGTTTCGGAATTTTTTCTCTAAATTTTTTTAGTCTTGTGCGCGGCCCATACAAATCGTAAGTCTTAGTCGGCTGCCTTTTTTTTTGCTTATTTTCAGACCGACCCTGTCCCACTCGCCTGATGTGAGTATCCCTGATTTGAGTAGCGTTGGAGGGGGGGGGGCGGAGGTGTCTCCCACATAGCCAAGTTGTTTGGCCGCTGGCAGCTTGGCACAGCATGCTGCGAAATAGTGTTAGCACTCAACTGGTCGCTGTGTATTTTGTTGGCTATTCTGTTCACACAATACGACACTAGTAGTTAAGAATAGAATAGTTTACAGCCATCTTATATTAAATAGTTCAATATCACTCTGTTAATTCTTTAATCTTTTGAATGCGAGAGTGTTGCCTTTAGAAGATGTGTATTTGAATCTTTCAGCGCCCAACCTGAACACCTCGACTACGTGTTTACTAGTTAGCTGTTAAACGTTCACAAAACTAGCATTTAGGTTTTAAAATGATTGAACACAAATAATGGGATATAAAATCATTATTCAGTTCATTCACAACTTACCAGCAAACACGAGGACTGTTAAGTTCTATAACAATTGCTACGTGCATAGAAAATACAGGTCTTGTTAGAAAAATATCATTTTGACGTGTCAGATATGACAGTATCTAGAATTCAGTACAACAGTTACTTAAGTTTCTTGGTGGAGATAAAGTTTTTTTTTCTCACTAAACTCTATAGAATTACTCAAATCTCTTAATGCATTCTACCTTTTTCTTTTTAAGATATAAATTACGTCAATATCGCATTAAAAAACAATTGAATATAATCTTAGCAAAAATGTACATTAACAACATGAGCAGCGAAACCACAACAACAACAACAATGTGACAGAGTAAAAAAGTAAAAAACAGCGAGCAGACGACTGGTCTCAGGGCGAGTCAATCAGCTTCAACATGTTTTTTTCCCCTCGGCCTCAGTGAATGAACGCAGTGTTCCTCAATCTGTTGTACGCTTACCGCAATGGACAGTTCTTGAGCTGCATTGTTTGTTAGGAGCGACAACACAACCAGCAAGTTAAAGAAAGTTTTGAGTTAAAGTTCTAGGCGGCAAAAACAGATTGAAGATACAGAAACTAAAGAGCTAGGCGGGGTAAGGGAAACAAAAGGTTGAGAGCCGCTGATTCAAGGTACAACAGCTGTAGCCACGTCACACAATAGGTGCGCCTATATCAGCCACAAGGCTACATTTGATAAAAAAAAAGTTAATTGTTGTTGATGCGTAAAAAATATGTACGTGGGTCTTCAAATTAATTTACTTAGGTGAACACATCAGAGTTTGAATCAAATTGTAATATTAAATAGCGATCTAACTTTAATTGGACAATTGCCATTTAACTGGAATAGTTTGCAACGCCCCTGCCGTTATTAGTCATTGAATTGCGGCGCGAACAATAACAAAGTACTTCCATTTAATTAGTCATTGAACATGTCAGAGAGGAGTCACGGTTCATCGAAAATGTTCAGATATTGATAGTGTCTCCAATCTAAAAAGAGCTCGGTGCGACTAATTTGAGACGTACCTAGTCATTAGTCGTAGCAGTCGTTTTGTTGGTGAGGTCTGAACTTGTACTGAAGAGCTCTAGTTACTTCGTGTCGAAGACATGAGAGATATTCCCAAAGTCAAAAACCTTTCAAATTTCAAATGTACGACAAATAACATAATAATAATAATAATAATAACACCATAAGTCCTCCACCATAAGGCTATACCTGCCCCGGAAGGATGGAGGCGGTGGATCGCAGAACATCTTCAAACTGTGTAAGACGCAAGTTTCCAAAATACGATCAAAACTGCACGCCTCCAGCAATGAACTAGTTTCCTTCCTACGCAAATATGACTATGATGCAACCCCACTGAACCTAAACAATGTTGATGTTAATGTCTGTTTGGACGACGTCGGGCATGAGATTCGCCAATGGGAAGAAAAAACACTCCACGGAAAATTCCCTGCTTTATTACATGGGGACAACATTGACAAGGCTGCTTCCTTAGCATGGCTAAAAGAAGGTCATCTTTACCCTGAAACTGAAGGCTTTGTCACAGCAATACAGGACAGAGTAATTAGAACAAAAAATTACGAGAAACATATACTAAAACTCAATATTGTTGACAAATGCCGGAAATGTGGGTGAGTCAATTGAACACATAATGACGGGATGTTCAGCCCTATCCGAATCTGCCTACCTAGGTCGCCATAACCAAGTTGCAAAGCTAATACACCAGCACTTGGCTTTGACACACAATTTGATCGGTAAGGATACTCCTCCATATTATAATTACTCACCACAAGAGGTTCTCGAGTCTACGGATCATCTACTGTACTGGGATAGGCCTATTTGACTGACAAAACGGTAGATTTTAATTGCCCTGATATGCTGCTCATCGATAAAAAAGAAAAGGCCGCTACCATTATTGACATCGCCGTACCACTATATCATAATTAAAAAAAAAACTGAGCTGGAAAAACAACGAAAATATGGGAACCTTGGCTTGGAGATTAAGCGTTTATGGAAACTATCTAAAATATTGTTATATCAACCGAGGGGATAATAACAAGTGACCTCACAGACACCTTCAATGCCCTTAACATTCCTAGGAACATCCTCGTTGCCTGTCAGAGGGTGGTACTTCTGCAGACCTGCCACATCACCAGAAAATTCCTCAGTGGAAACTGTTAAAGGGACTACGATGAATTATGTTTCTCTTTAGCGAAACTCGACCCTGGCAGCGCTAGAGAATGACTATTGTTCATTTCTAACATAATAATAATAATAACAATAATTATAATAATAATAATAATGATAATAATAATAATGATAATAATATTAAAAGTGATAATAATAATAATGATAATAATAATAATAATAATGGTAATGTATTCGATTCCGAAGATTAATGATGAGTGCATCTCTATGTCAGTAAAGTTGAGATGGCGCCTAAGTTCTTTATAACGCTTACTGGGGAGGGGGGGGGCGGAGGAGGGCATCTCTGTTACGACTTCCACCTTTAAGCTCGCTAAAGAAGATCGCATTTGAGATGCTATCGTTTACGTGGGATAAGTGTCCGACAAATAACAACAAATACATTCAGAAAACTTTACAGATTTGTTAAGTACTAAAGCTATCGATGGTATGATTGCTCAGACATTTTCAAGCACAGTTTTCTTGTAAATGTATACACATGAAAAAACAAAACACAAAACAATTGTATCTGATGGGATCAGAGTTGAATGAAAACGGATTGTAGCGGCTGTGTTCCGTTGTGTTTCGTTTACCAACCTGAAAGATGTTCATTATTAGGTACATTTTGTATTTCGAATCAAACTTTTGCTTTGGGTAATGAAGCAAATATCGAAACAAGTTAACTTCATGCTGGTCTTATCGGAAAGACCCAATAACTAGATTAACAGAGCCCCCCTTCGTTAACTAACTGATAAAACAGGGAGCTTCTAATTTCTTTAGTCATTCGACTTATCTGATCTAATCACGCATGTAACCGTTTAATCAAAGGTCTCTTTGCTTTGTTTAGTTTGGAATGTTCTTGGCGTCTTTGCTCAAGACCAATGATTCTTAATCTGTTACTTGTGACTACCTGGCCCTAGGAAAAGAAAAGTTGTGACCTTGCCCCTCCACCATCCTGCTGAGTGGTCTGACCACCTTGCCCCTCCACCATCCTGCTGAGTGGTCTGACCACCTTCCCCCGATGCCTAATGTTTGCCTGCATTGTAGATTTTAAAATGGATTCAGATGTCAAATACATTAAAAAGAACAGATCAAATAAACAGCTCAACAAACAACAAAACAAACTTTTAAAAAGCGTTATGGGGAGTCACTAACATTCATCTCACTACTGCAGGAATATGCTCCCTTTATCCAATATAGAAAAAAATAATTAATTAAAACTAATCATCAAATGTATGTAATAATGTTTTGTCATCGACAAGTAAACAAAAAACAAAAAAAAAGATAAAAAATTAGTCATGTGATTAAATTTGTATTACATCTAGACAACAATGATAAATCTGTGCGATTAGAAATAGTTTTAGCACTATCCCATGCTTTGAGCTTTCTCAGTGCACTATGATCATATCACTTGTCTCAGTGCACTATGATCCTATCACTTGTCTCAGTGCACTATGATCCTATCACTTGTCTCAGTGCACTATGATCCTATCACTTGTCTCAGTACACTATGATCCTATCACTTGTCTCAGTGCACTATGATCCTATCACTTGTCTCAGTGCACTATGATCCTATCACTTGTCTCAGTGCACTATGATCCTATCACTTGTCTCAGTGCACTATGATCCTATCACTTGTCTCAATGCACTATGATCCTATCACTTGTCTCAGTGCACTATGATCCTATCACTTGTCTCAATGCGCTATGATCCTATCACTTGTCTCAATGCACTAAGATCCTATCACTTGTCTCAATGCACTATGATCCTATCACTTGTCTCAATGCACTATGATCCTATCACTTGTCTCAATGCGCTATGATCCTATCACTTGTCTCAATGCACTATGATCCTATCACTTGTCTCAGTGCACTATGATCCTATCACTTGTCTCAATGCACTATGATCCTATCACTTGTCTCAATGCACTATGATCCTATCACTTTCTCAATGCACTATGATCCTATCACTTGTCTCAATGCACTATGATCCTATCACTTTCTCAATACACTATGATCCTATCACTTGTCTCAATGCACTATGATCCTATCACTTTCTCAATGCTCTATGATCCTATCACTTGTCTCAATACACTATGATCCTATCACTTGTCTCAATGCACTATGATCCTATCACTTTCTCAATGCACTATGATCCTATCACTTTCTCAATGCACTATGATCCTATCACTTGTCTCAATGCACTATGATCCTATCACTTTCTCAATGCTCTATGATCCTATCACTTGTCTCAATGCACTATGATCCTATCACTTGTCTCAATGCACTATGATCCTATCACTTTCTCAATGCACTATGATCCTATCACTTGTCTCAATGCACTATGATCCTATCACTTGTCTCAATGCACTATGATCCTATCACTTTCTCAATGCTCTATGATCCTATCACTTGTCTCAATGCACTATGATCCTATCACTTGTCTCAGTGCACTATGATCCTATCACTTGTCTCAATGCACTATGATCCTATCACTTGTCTCAGTGCACTATGATCCTATCACTTTCTCAATGCACTATGATCCTATCACTTGTCTCAATGCACTATGATCCTATCACTTGTCTCAGTGCACTATGATCCTATCACTTGTCTCAATGCACTACGATCCTATCACTTGTCTCAATGCACTATGATCCTATCACTTGTCTGAATGCACTATAATCCTATCACTTGTCTCAATGCACTATGATCCTATCACTTGTCTTAATGCACTATGATCCTATCACTTGTCTCAATGCACTATGATCCTATCACTTTCTCAATGCTCTATGATCCTATCACTTGTCTCAATGCACTATGATCCTATCACTTTCTCAATGCTCTATGATCCTATCACTTGTCTCAATGCACTATGATCCTATCACTTGTCTCAATGCACTATGATCCTATCACTTTCTCAATGCACTATGATCCTATCACTTGTCTCAATGCACTATGATCCTATCACTTTCTCAATGCACTATGATCCTATCACTTGTCTTAATGCACTATGATCCTAGCACTTTCTCAATGCTCTATGATCCTATCACTTGTCTTAATGCACTATGATCCTATCACTTGTCTCAATGCACTATGATCCTATCACTTTCTCAATGCACTATGATCCTATCACTTGTCTCAATGCACTATGATCCTATCACTTTCTCAATGCTCTATGATCCTATCACTTGTCTCAATGCACTATGATCCTATCACTTGTCTCAATGCACTATGATCCTATCACTTTCTCAATGCACTATGATCCTATCACTTGTCTCAATGCACTATGATCCTATCACTTGTCTCAATGCACTATGATCCTATCACTTTCTCAATGCTCTATGATCCTATCACTTGTCTCAATGCACTATGATCCTATCACTTGTCTCAGTGCACTATGATCCTATCACTTTCTCAATGCACTATGATCCTATCACTTGTCTCAATGCACTATGATCCTATCACTTGTCTCAATGCACTATGATCCTATCACTTTCTCAATGCTCTATGATCCTATCACTTGTCTCAATGCACTATGATCCTATCACTTGTCTCAATGCACTATGATCCTATCACTTTCTCAATGCACTATGATCCTATCACTTTCTCAATGCACTATGATCCTATCACTTGTCTCAATGCACTATGATCCTATCACTTTCTCAATGCTCTATGATCCTATCACTTGTCTCAATGCACTATGATCCTATCACTTGTCTCAATGCACTATGATCCTATCACTTTCTCAATGCACTATGATCCTATCACTTTCTCAATGCACTATGATCCTATCACTTGTCTCAATGCACTATGATCCTATCACTTTCTCAATGCTCTATGATCCTATCACTTGTCTCAATGCACTATGATCCTATCACTTGTCTCAATGCACTATGATCCTATCACTTGTTTTAATGCACTATGATCCTATCACTTGTCTTAATGCACTATGATCCTATCACTTGTCTCAATGCACTATGATTCTATCACTTGTCTCAATGCACTATGATCCTATCACTTGTCTGAATGCACTATGATCCTATCACTTGTCTTAATGCACTATGATCCTATCACTTGTCTCAATGCGCTATGATCCCACCACATTTGTCAAGTACGATTTCTTTCCCTTGTTATTACCAAATATAATAATAATAATTACCCATATTTAATTTTTTTTTTTTTTTTTTTTTTTAAATTGATTCTTGTTATGTCAGGTACAAGAAATAATTGCGCTAAATTTCAGCTTGATCGGAGATTGGGTGAGGAAGAAATACACACTTTTTACCAGACATCAGAGCTTTGTAAACATTGTACCAGACAAAGTGTGTTGATGTAAGCTGTGTCAAAACAACACATTAAACAACACAGCAAACAACAAAGGGCATTATCGCCATGACCAGCAGGTCCCATGGTATCTAGTACACACTTATTATCTACCATCATGTGATCAACGTATCCCAGGTACAGATAAATAGGACGGACTTGTGGAGGACGTTAGCAACAGGTGTGAAGTGTTATCAAGGAGATTAGGTGTTTAAATCAAACTCAAGATCTGGCCCGTCACTCAGACGTATCGAGAACGTCAGTCAGACAAGCTTAAATGTACACTGCATGTACTAGTCATGCGATACAGCTAGACCCTATGTACACTGCATGTACTAGTCATGGGATACAGCTAGACTCTACTATAAAACATCTTTTTGTCTCTTTTATTTGTTCTATCGTTCTGTATCAATGTTGATGTTGTTGATGTTGTTGGTGTTGATCTGTAACGTGTTCTCTCTCACTCTCTTTACGTCGAGCGCATTCCCTTTTTTGTTGTTGTTGTGGCTTTCTCTTCAAGTCTTTTTTCTCTTGTTCATTTTATTACTCTCTCTCCCTCAAGTGCCATTTTTTCCGGTTCTTCTCTGTCTCTGTCTGTCTATCTGTCTCTTGTTGTATGATGCTCTGTCTGTCTATCTGTCTCTTGTTGTATGATGCTCTGTCTGTCTATCTGTCTCTTGTTGTATGATGCTCTGTCTGTCTATCTGTCTCTTGTTGTATGATGCTCTGTCTGTCTATCTGTCTCTTATTGTATGATGCTCTGTCTGTCTATCTGTCTCTTGTTGTATGATGCTCTGTCTGTCTATCTGTCTCTTGTTGTATGATGCTCTGTCTGTCTATCTGTCTCTTGTTGTATGATGCTCTGTCTGTCTATCTGTCTCTTGTTGTATGATGCTCTGTCTGTCTATCTGTCTCTTGTTGTATGATGCTCTGTCTGTCTATCTGTCTCTTGTTGTATGATGCTCTGTCTGTCTATCTGTCTCTTGTTGTATGATGCTCTGTCTGTCTATCTGTTTCTTGTTGTATGATGCTCTGTCTGTCTATCTGTCTCTTGTTGTATGATGCTCTGTCTGTCTATCTGTCTCTTGTTGTATGATGCTCTGTCTGTCTATCTGTCTCTTGTTGTATGATGCTCTGTCTGTCTATCTGTCTCTTGTTGTATAATGCTCTGTCTGTCTATCTGTCTCTTGTTGTATGATGCTCTGTCTGTCTATCTGTCTCTTGTTGTATGATGCTCTGTCTGTCTATCTGTCTCTTGTTGTATGATGCTCTGTCTGTCTATCTGTCTCTTGTTGTATGATGCTCTGTCTGTCTATCTGTCTCTTGTTGTATGATGCTCTGTCTGTCTATCTGTCTCTTGTTGTATGATGCTCTGTCTGTCTATCTGTCTCTTGTTGTATGATGCTCTGTCTGTCTATCTGTCTCTTGTTGTATGATGCTCTGTCTGTCTATCTGTCTCTTGTTGTATGATGCTCTGTCTGTCTATCTGTCTCTTGTTGTATGATGCTCTGTCTGTCTATCTGTCTCTTGTTGTATGATGCTCTGTCTGTCTATCTGTCTCTTGTTGTATGATGCTCTGTCTGTCTATCTGTCTCTTGTTGTATGATGCTCTGTCTGTCTATCTGTCTCTTGTTGTATGATGCTCTGTCTGTCTATCTGTTTCTTGTTGTATGATGCTCTGTCTGTCTATCTGTCTCTTGTTGTATGATGCTCTGTCTGTCTATCTGTCTCTTGTTGTATGATGCTCTGTCTGTCTATCTGTCTCTTGTTGTATGATGCTCTGTCTGTCTATCTGTCTCTTGTTGTATGATGCTCTGTCTGTCTATCTGTCTCTTGTTGTATGATGCTCTGTCTGTCTATCTGTCTCTTGTTGTATGATGCTCTGTCTGTCTATCTGTCTCTTGTTGTATGATGCTCTGTCTGTCTATCTGTCTCTTGTTGTATGATGCTCTGTCTGTCTATCTGTCTCTTGTTGTATGATGCTCTGTCTGTCTATCTGTCTCTTGTTGTATGATGCTCTGTCTGTCTATCTGTCTCTTATTGTATGATGCTCTGTCTGTCTATCTGTCTCTTGTTGTATGATGCTCTGTCTGTCTATCTGTCTCTTGTTGTATGATGCTCTGTCTGTCTATCTGTCTCTTGTTGTATGATGCTCTGTCTGTCTATCTGTCTCTTGTTGTATGATGCTCTGTCTGTCTATCTGTCTCTTGTTGTATGATGCTCTGTCTGTCTATCTGTCTCTTGTTGTATGATGCTCTGTCTGTCTATCTGTCTCTTGTTGTATGATGCTCTGTCTGTCTATCTGTCTCTTGTTGTATGATGCTCTGTCTGTCTATCTGTCTCTTGTTGTATGATGCTCTGTCTGTCTATCTGTCTCTTGTTGTATGATGCTCTGTCTGTCTATCTGTCTCTTGTTGTATGATGCTCTGTCTGTCTATCTGTTTCTTGTTGTATGATGCTCTGTCTGTCTATCTGTCTCTTGTTGTATGATGCTCTGTCTGTCTATCTGTCTCTTGTTGTATGATGCTCTGTCTGTCTATCTGTCTCTTGTTGTATGATGCTCTGTCTGTCTATCTGTCTCTTGTTGTATGATGCTCTGTCTGTCTATCTGTCTCTTGTTGTATGATGCTCTGTCTGTCTATCTGTCTCTTGTTGTATGATGCTCTGTCTGTCTATCTGTCTCTTGTTGTATGATGCTCTGTCTGTCTATCTGTCTCTTGTTGTATGATGCTCTGTCTGTCTATCTGTCTCTTGTTGTATGATGCTCTGTCTGTCTATCTGTTTCTTGTTGTATGATGCTCTGTCTGTCTATCTGTCTCTTGTTGTATGATGCTCTGTCTGTCTATCTGTCTCTTGTTGTATGATGCTCTGTCTGTCTATCTGTCTCTTGTTGTATGATGCTCTGTCTGTCTATCTGTCTCTTGTTGTATGATGCTCTGTCTGTCTATCTGTCTCTTGTTGTATGATGCTCTGTCTGTCTATCTGTCTCTTGTTGTATGATGCTCTGTCTGTCTATCTGTCTCTTGTTGTATGATGCTCTGTCTGTCTATCTGTCTCTTGTTGTATGATGCTCTGTCTGTCTATCTGTCTCTTGTTGTATGATGCTCTGTCTGTCTATCTGTCTCTTGTTGTATGATGCTCTGTCTGGTACACATTTTGTACAGGTTATTTCTCCCACTTCCCAGTCTCTGATCAAGCTGAACACGTTACACAATTATTCGTTGTCCTTTACAACACACGAATCAATAAAATAATATCAATCAATTAATTAATTAGTGGTAATTAATTAATTTTGTTTGGCATACAAACAGGGAAATAAAGACATTTAGATGTATATTTGCAGTTTTTTCCCTTATAATAGCTTTTTAAAAAAAGTAAAAACTTTCGATTTAGTTTGTTCATGTTTTGTTCTCTAGCTCTAAGGACCTTCTTTCTTGACACACACTGTTTTGTTGGCCACCTCGATCTTGTGATTTAGTTTTAAAAAAAACAACAACTAACATTTTAATTCTTTTTCAACCCTTTTCTTTCTTTTTTTCTTTCTTATTTCTTTCTTTCTCTATTTCTTATTTCTTTCTTTCTCTATTTCTCTTTCAATAGCTTCTCCACTTAAAGGAACTCTCTATTAGCATCTCTTGTTTAATTTAGTTTTTAAAAACAAAATGGCCGCGTATTTCCTTTCTCTTTGAGCCCCCCCCCCCCTTACCCCTCTACTGTCTCAATGTATTGACGTTCACCTAGAACTCCAATGTTCCCTATGAAATGAGGTGAGATCTGTGACATCTGCAACTTGAACTAAATAGAAAGATATAAGTATGGACACAAGTTAATCAAAGCACGCCATGATAGACACCAAAACAAAAACACTTGTTCCGCCAACATGGTTTCTATTGGAGGATTTCCCCTTTAAACAAAGAGGAGTCAGTGGAGAGATAATGAAAAGGTCAGGGTCTCTGTACACAATCATAACAACACATTCACACACATACACACATCACTCACTCTGATGCACCAATGTGAATGAAAACTATAGCATCTACATGAATTATAGATGTGCCGTACATACTTCAGCATTACGAGCCAGAACGTGTGACTTGTGTATGTTTGTACAGAGATAACATGTTATTCTAGTTTGTGTTGTATGATGGTCCTATATAATTGATTTTATTCATTTAAATACTCATCTCGATCATGTTTATGACTTTATGTTTAATATCAAAATAAATGCATACAATTGAGTATGGTGCACATAGTTGAATCTTTGTTAGGACTTCTCTCTCCCCCAAATCAAATCTAAACTCATATATAGACGTACGGTGAAAATGCCAGATTGCAAACAAATATTTTATTCATTGTGTATTTGCAAGTTAGTTGACCTGTAGTCAAGGTTTTATCATTTCCTGTGCATACTTTATGCAATTCGAAATTAACAAATCAATGCAGCGATCAATCGTTGTGCCCTGACGTCCAAGCACTCCTCGTTCACCAGGGACTCAGCTGTTCACAAGTCTAACCTTCAAACTTTCCGTAAACAATAAACAACAAACAAGCACGATAAATATTTGGAATTGGCACATTACACATTAATTACATTCACAGTAATCTACCCTTGTTTATACTTTTTCTTTATTGTTCTCATTTTTATTTTGGAGCGTTCAGATGACTAGACCAATATATTAGATGAACTGCGCAGTGGTTTCCAAATCAAGGAGATCTCCATATAGTTTTCTTTATATAGTAGTGTTTTGGGGTTAGTGTCTCTTGGTAAAGAATACAGTTTTGACTGACATGGTCAGCATTCTCTGGTGACACTCTACATTGGCATATTTCACTGGTTCCATTTTTGAGCTTCAGGAACATATGTTGTCTCATTCTGTTGTGTGCGGCTCTGAGGCGAAAGATTAGACGTTGATCTTGTCTGGATAGCTTATAATAGGAGTCGTTTTACTTGTGATTTAGATGAGAGCTTGTCCATTTCTCATTAATTCTATTCACTATTAGTTTCTTCATTTCTTCTGGATAGAGAGCAAAATGCTTCATTGTGTGTTTGTTCTCCCACACTTTTGAGAACTAAGATTCAGCAAAAGCAAAAAAATGTATGGGAGGCAATTTTTAAAAAAAATATTGATCTAGAATTTTTGAAATGCTAAGTTTACCAATACTTCCGTAGTCAGTACACCGGATATACCAAAAAGCTTACCAATACTTCCGTAGTCAGTACACCGGATATACCAAAAAACTTACAAATACTTCCGTAGTCAGTACACCTCACACACCCAAAAGCTTACCAATACTTCCGTAGTCAGTACACCGCACACACCCAAAAGCTAACCAATACTTCCGTAGTCAGTACACCGGATATACCAAAAAGCTTGCCTTTTTTTAAAATTTGCCTCCATGTTTGAACATGTCTGATACATGGGGGCCACACAAGGTGAAGGATGGTTTGAAGAAGGAGCTAGTCTAACGATAAGTAATGAGCTATAACAACCAACATAGAACCTTGAACCATAAATCATTCACTATAACAACCATCATTGAACCATGTACCGTAAACCATTAACTATAACAAGCAGGATAAACATAATTGAAAGGATAACGTTTACAGTTATCCAATGATAGTTTCAAATATTTCGCTCTACAAAGTATAAAAAGAACTAATTCAACTTATACCACTTTATCAATCAAGTACAATTTCTTTTCCTTGTTCGAGATACCAAACAAAGAATTAATTACCAAGGCTTAATCAACTAATTCTTTACTTGTTTTTATTGATACTTATTTTGTCATGTAAAAGAAATAATTGTACAAAATTTCAACTTTATCCGAGATTTGGGTGTGGAACAAAGAACGTGTACAATACAAACGTTTTACCAGACAGACAGACAGAGTAAGCTAATATGAACTTTGTAAAAAATCATTTCCCCCTCTTGTTATTGTGTAACAACCTGATCTCCTTTTTTTATGGTCGGCTTCACACATTACTGTCGTCCACTTGATTTTTTTTGGGATTCGCTTCTGCCCCGGACACTCGCTAAAGCGACACCACTATAGTATAAAATTACCTTTTTGCCAAACTCTGTTTATCAGTACGTGATACACCAT